>JAUCBJ010005200.1:0-34752 GCA_032718475.1 Nemertoderma westbladi
CTATATCATAAGCACAACTACTATCTCATGCACACAACTTATGTCTCGTGCGTCACTACTTACTCTCGACTTATATCCCGTGCGCACAACTTACTATCCCGTGCGCACAAC
Organism: Nemertoderma westbladi; assembly: GCA_032718475.1. Classification (NCBI taxonomy): domain Eukaryota; kingdom Metazoa; phylum Xenacoelomorpha; order Nemertodermatida; family Nemertodermatidae; genus Nemertoderma; species Nemertoderma westbladi. Next base: position 112 of record JAUCBJ010005200.1, read on the forward strand.
TTACTATCCCGTGCGCACAACTTACTATCCCGTGCGCACAACTTACTATCCCGTGCGCACAACTTACTCCCGTGCGCACAACTTACGATCCGTGCGCACAACTTACTATCCCGTGCGCACAACTTACTATCCCGTGCGCACAACTTACTATCCCGTGCGCACAACTTACTATCCCCTCCGTGCGCACAACTCTACCTATCCCGTGCGCACAACTTACTATCCCGTGCGCACAACTTACTATCCCGTGCGCACAACTTACTATCCCGTGCGCCAACTTACTATCCCGTGCGCACAACTTACTATCCGTGCGCACAACTTACTATCCCGTGCGCACAACTTACTCCCGTGCGCACAACTTACTATCCCCGTGCGCACAACTTACTATCCGTGCGCACACTTACTATCCCGTGCGCACAACTTACTATCCCGTGCGCACAACTTACTATCCCGTGCGCACAACTTACTATCCCGTGCGCACAACTTACTATCCCGTGCGCACAACTTACTATCTCGTGTTCACAACTTACTATATCATAAGCACAACTTACTATCTCATGCACACAACTTATGTCTCGTGCGTACTACTTACTATCCCGTGCGCACAACTTACTATCTCGTGTTCACAACTTACTATATCATAAGCACAACTTACTATCTCATGCACACAACTTATGTCTCGTGCGTACTACTTACTATCCCGTGCGCACAACTTACTATATCATAAGGCACAACTTACTATCTCATGCACACAACTTATGTCTCGTGCGTACTACTTACTATCCCGTGCGCACAACTTACTATCTCGTGTTCACAACTTACTATATCATAAGCACAACTTACTATCTCATGCACACAACTTATGTCTCGTGCGTACTACTTACTATCCCGTGCGCACAACTTACTATCTCGTGTTCACAACTTACTATATCATAAGCACAACTTACTATCTCATGCACACAACTTATGTCTCGTGCGTACTACTTACTATCCCGTGCGCACAACTTACTATCCCGTGCGCACAACTTACTATCCCGTGCGCACAACTTACTATCCCGTGCGCACAACTTACTATCCCGTGCGCACAACTTACTATCTCGTGTTCACAACTTACTATATCATAAGCACAACTTACTATCTCATGCACACAACTTATGTCTCGTGCGTACTACTTACTATCCCGTGCGCACAACTTACTATCTCGTGTTCACAACTTACTATATCATAAGCACAACTTACTATCTCATGCACACAACTTATGTCTCGTGCGTACTACTTACTATCCCGTGCGCACAACTTACTATATCATAAGCACAACTTACTATCTCATGCACACAACTTATGTCTCGTGCGTACTACTTACTATCCCGTGCGCACAACTTACTATCCCGTGCGCACAACTTACTATCCCGTGCGCACAACTTACTATCTCGTGTTCACAACTTACTATATCATAAGCACAACTTACTATCTCATGCACACAACTTATGTCTCGTGCGTACTACTTACTATCCCGTGCGCACAACTTACTATCTCGTGTTCACAACTTACTATATCATAAGCACAACTTACTATCTCATGCACACAACTTATGTCTCGTGCGTACTACTTACTATCCCGTGCGCACAACTTACTATCTCATGCACACAACTTATGTCTCGTGCGTACTACTTACTATCCCGTGCGCACAACTTACTATCTCGTGTTCACAACTTACTATATCATAAGCACAACTTACTATCTCATGCACACAACTTATGTCTCGTGCGTACTACTTACTATCCCGTGCGCACAACTTACTATCTCGTGTTCACAACTTACTATATCATAAGCACAACTTACTATCTCATGCACACAACTTATGTCTCGTGCGTACTACTTACTATCCCGTGCGCACAACTTACTATCTCGTGTTCACAACTTACTATATCATAAGCACAACTTACTATCTCATGCACACAACTTATGTCTCGTGCGTACTACTTACTATCCCGTGCGCACAACTTACTATCTCGTGTTCACAACTTACTATATCATAAGCACAACTTACTATCTCGTGCACACAACTTATGTCTCGTGCGTACTACTTACTATCCCGTGCGCACAACTTACTATCTCATGCACACAACTTATGTCTCGTGCGTACTACTTACTATCCCGTGCGCACAACTTACTATCTCATGCACACAACTTATGTCTCGTGCGTACTACTTACTATCCCGTGCGCACAACTTACTATCTCGTGTTCACAACTTACTATATCATAAGCACAACTTACTATCTCATGCACACAACTTATGTCTCGTGCGTACTACTTACTATCCCGTGCGCACAACTTACTATCTCGTGTTCACAACTTACTATATCATAAGCACAACTTACTATCTCATGCACACAACTTATGTCTCGTGCGTACTACTTACTATCCCGTGCGCACAACTTACTATCTCGTGCACACAACTTATGTCTCGTGCGTACTACTTACTATCCCGTGCGCACAACTTACTATCTCGTGTTCACAACTTACTATATCATAAGCACAACTTACTATCTCATGCACACAACTTATGTCTCGTGCGTACTACTTACTATCCCGTGCGCACAACTTACTATCTCGTGTTCACAACTTACTATATCATAAGCACAACTTACTATCTCATGCACACAACTTATGTCTCGTGCGTACTACTTACTATCCCGTGCGCACAACTTACTATCTCGTGCACACAACTTATGTCTCGTGCGTACTACTTACTATCCCGTGCGCACAACTTACTATCTCGTGTTCACAACTTACTATCCCGTGCGCACAACTTACTATCTCGTGTTCACAACTTACTATATCATAAGCACAACTTACTATCTCATGCACACAACTTATGTCTCGTGCGTACTACTTACTATCCCGTGCGCACAACTTACTATCCCGTGCGCACAACTTACTATCTCATGCGCACAACTTACTATCTCATGCACACAACTTATGTCTCGTGCGTACTACTTACTATCCCGTGCGCACAACTTACTATCTCATGCGCACAACTTACTATCTCATGCACACAACTTATGTCTCGTGCGTACTACTTACTATCCCGTGCGCACAACTTACTATCCCGTGCGCACAACTTACTATCTCGTGTTCACAACTTACTATATCATAAGCACAACTTACTATCTCATGCACACAACTTATGTCTCGTGCGTACTACTTACTATCCCGTGCGCACAACTTACTATCTCGTGCACACAACTTATGTCTCGTGCGTACTACTTACTATCTCATGCACACAACTTATGTCTCGTGCGTACTACTTACTATCTCATGCGCACAACTTACTATCTCATGCACACAACTTATGTCTCGTGCGTACTACTTACTATCCCGTGCGCACAACTTACTATCTCGTGTTCACAACTTACTATATCATAAGCACAACTTACTATCTCGTGCACACAACTTATGTCTCGTGCGTACTACTTACTATCCCGTGCGCACAACTTACTATCTCATGCACACAACTTATGTCTCGTGCGTACTACTTACTATCCCGTGCGCACAACTTACTATCTCATGCACACAACTTATGTCTCGTGCGTACTACTTACTATCCCGTGCGCACAACTTACTATCTCGTGTTCACAACTTACTATATCATAAGCACAACTTACTATCTCATGCACACAACTTATGTCTCGTGCGTACTACTTACTATCCCGTGCGCACAACTTACTATCTCGTGTTCACAACTTACTATATCATAAGCACAACTTACTATCTCATGCACACAACTTATGTCTCGTGCGTACTACTTACTATCCCGTGCGCACAACTTACTATCTCGTGTTCACAACTTACTATATCATAAGCACAACTTACTATCTCGTGCACACAACTTATGTCTCGTGCGTACTACTTACTATCCCGTGCGCACAACTTACTATCTCGTGTTCACAACTTACTATCCCGTGCGCACAACTTACTATCTCGTGTTCACAACTTACTATATCATAAGCACAACTTACTATCTCATGCACACAACTTATGTCTCGTGCGTACTACTTACTATCCCGTGCGCACAACTTACTATCCCGTGCGCACAACTTACTATCTCATGCGCACAACTTACTATCTCATGCACACAACTTATGTCTCGTGCGTACTACTTACTATCCCGTGCGCACAACTTACTATCTCATGCGCACAACTTACTATCTCATGCACACAACTTATGTCTCGTGCGTACTACTTACTATCCCGTGCGCACAACTTACTATCTCGTGTTCACAACTTACTATATCATAAGCACAACTTACTATCTCATGCACACAACTTATGTCTCGTGCGTACTACTTACTATCCCGTGCGCACAACTTACTATCTCGTGTTCACAACTTACTATATCATAAGCACAACTTACTATCTCGTGCACACAACTTATGTCTCGTGCGTACTACTTACTATCCCGTGCGCACAACTTACTATCTCGTGTTCACAACTTACTATATCATAAGCACAACTTACTATCTCGTGCACACAACTTATGTCTCGTGCGTACTACTTACTATCCCGTGCGCACAACTTACTATCTCGTGTTCACAACTTACTATATCATAAGCACAACTTACTATCTCGTGCACACAACTTATGTCTCGTGCGTACTACTTACTATCCCGTGCGCACAACTTACTATCTCGTGTTCACAACTTACTATATCATAAGCACAACTTACTATCTCGTGCACACAACTTATGTCTCGTGCGTACTACTTACTATCCCGTGCGCACAACTTACTATCTCGTGTTCACAACTTACTATATCATAAGCACAACTTACTATCTCGTGCACACAACTTATGTCTCGTGCGTACTACTTACTATCCCGTGCGCACAACTTACTATCTCGTGTTCACAACTTACTATATCATAAGCACAACTTACTATCTCATGCACACAACTTATGTCTCGTGCGTACTACTTACTATCCCGTGCGCACAACTTACTATCTCGTGCACACAACTTATGTCTCGTGCGTACTACTTACTATCCCGTGCGCACAACTTACTATCTCGTGTTCACAACTTACTATATCATAAGCACAACTTACTATCTCATGCACACAACTTATGTCTCGTGCGTACTACTTACTATCCCGTGCGCACAACTTACTATCTCGTGTTCACAACTTACTATATCATAAGCACAACTTACTATCTCGTGCACACAACTTATGTCTCGTGCGTACTACTTACTATCCCGTGCGCACAACTTACTATCTCGTGTTCACAACTTACTATATCATAAGCACAACTTACTATCTCGTGCACACAACTTATGTCTCGTGCGTACTACTTACTATCCCGTGCGCACAACTTACTATCTCGTGTTCACAACTTACTATATCATAAGCACAACTTACTATCTCGTGCACACAACTTATGTCTCGTGCGTACTACTTACTATCCCGTGCGCACAACTTACTATCTCGTGTTCACAACTTACTATATCATAAGCACAACTTACTATCTCGTGCACACAACTTATGTCTCGTGCGTACTACTTACTATCCCGTGCGCACAACTTACTATCTCGTGTTCACAACTTACTATATCATAAGCACAACTTACTATCTCGTGCACACAACTTATGTCTCGTGCGTACTACTTACTATCCCGTGCGCACAACTTACTATCTCGTGTTCACAACTTACTATATCATAAGCACAACTTACTATCTCGTGCACACAACTTATGTCTCGTGCGTACTACTTACTATCCCGTGCGCACAACTTACTATCTCGTGTTCACAACTTACTATATCATAAGCACAACTTACTATCTCGTGCACACAACTTATGTCTCGTGCGTACTACTTACTATCCCGTGCGCACAACTTACTATCTCGTGTTCACAACTTACTATATCATAAGCACAACTTACTATCTCGTGCACACAACTTATGTCTCGTGCGTACTACTTACTATCCCGTGCGCACAACTTACTATCTCGTGCGCACAACTTACTATCTCGTGTTCACAACTTACTATATCATAAGCACAACTTACTATCTCGTGCACACAACTTATGTCTCGTGCGTACTACTTACTATCCCGTGCGCACAACTTACTATCTCGTGTTCACAACTTACTATATCATAAGCACAACTTACTATCTCGTGCACACAACTTATGTCTCGTGCGTACTACTTACTATCCCGTGCGCACAACTTACTATCTCGTGTTCACAACTTACTATATCATAAGCACAACTTACTATCTCGTGCACACAACTTATGTCTCGTGCGTACTACTTACTATCCCGTGCGCACAACTTACTATCTCGTGTTCACAACTTACTATATCATAAGCACAACTTACTATCTCGTGCACACAACTTATGTCTCGTGCGTACTACTTACTATCCCGTGCGCACAACTTACTATCTCGTGTTCACAACTTACTATATCATAAGCACAACTTACTATCTCATGCACACAACTTATGTCTCGTGCGTACTACTTACTATCCCGTGCGCACAACTTACTATCTCGTGTTCACAACTTACTATATCATAAGCACAACTTACTATCTCATGCGCACAACTTATGTCTCGTGCGTACTACTTACTATCCCGTGCGCACAACTTACTATCTCGTGTTCACAACTTACTATATCATAAGCACAACTTACTATCTCGTGTTCACAACTTACTATATCATAAGCACAACTTACTATCTCGTGTTCACAACTTACTATATCATAAGCACAACTTACTATCCCGTGCGCACAACTTACTATCTCGTGTTCACAACTTACTATATCATAAGCACAACTTACTATCTCGTGCACACAACTTATGTCTCGTGCGTACTACTTACTATCCCGTGCGCACAACTTACTATCTCGTGTTCACAACTTACTATATCATAAGCACAACTTACTATCTCGTGCACACAACTTATGTCTCGTGCGTACTACTTACTATCCCGTGCGCACAACTTACTATCTCGTGTTCACAACTTACTATATCATAAGCACAACTTACTATCTCGTGCACACAACTTATGTCTCGTGCGTACTACTTACTATCCCGTGCGCACAACTTACTATCTCGTGTTCACAACTTACTATATCATAAGCACAACTTACTATCTCGTGTTCACAACTTACTATATCATAAGCACAACTTACTATCTCGTGTTCACAACTTACTATATCATAAGCACAACTTACTATCTCATGCGCACAACTTATGTCTCGTGCGTACTACTTACTATCCCGTGCGCACAACTTATGTCTCGTGCGTACTACTTACTATCTCGTGCACACAACTTATGTCTCGTGCGTACTACTTACTATCCCGTGCGCACAACTTACTATCTCGTGTTCACAACTTACTATATCATAAGCACAACTTACTATCTCGTGCACACAACTTATGTCTCGTGCGTACTACTTACTATCCCGTGCGCACAACTTACTATCTCGTGTTCACAACTTACTATATCATAAGCACAACTTACTATCTCGTGTTCACAACTTACTATATCATAAGCACAACTTACTATCTCGTGTTCACAACTTACTATATCATAAGCACAACTTACTATCTCATGCGCACAACTTATGTCTCGTGCGTACTACTTACTATCTCGTGTTCACAACTTACTATATCATAAGCACAACTTATGTCTCGTGCGTACTACTTACTATCCCGTGCGCACAACTTACTATCTCGTGTTCACAACTTACTATATCATAAGCACAACTTACTATCTCGTGCACACAACTTATGTCTCGTGCGTACTACTTACTATCCCGTGCGCACAACTTACTATCTCGTGTTCACAACTTACTATATCATAAGCACAACTTACTATCTCGTGTTCACAACTTACTATATCATAAGCACAACTTACTATCTCGTGTTCACAACTTACTATATCATAAGCACAACTTACTATCTCGTGTTCACAACTTACTATATCATAAGCACAACTTACTATCTCGTGTTCACAACTTACTATATCATAAGCACAACTTACTATCTCATGCGCACAACTTATGTCTCGTGCGTACTACTTACTATCCCGTGCGCACAACTTACTATCTCGTGTTCACAACTTACTATATCATAAGCACAACTTACTATCTCGTGCACACAACTTATGTCTCGTGCGTACTACTTACTATCCCGTGCGCACAACTTACTATCTCGTGTTCACAACTTACTATATCATAAGCACAACTTACTATCTCGTGCACACAACTTATGTCTCGTGCGTACTACTTACTATCCCGTGCGCACAACTTACTATCTCGTGTTCACAACTTACTATATCATAAGCACAACTTACTATCTCATGCACACAACTTATGTCTCGTGCGTACTACTTACTATCCCGTGCGCACAACTTACTATCCCGTGCGCACAACTTACTATCTCGTGTTCACAACTTACTATATCATAAGCACAACTTACTATCCCGTGCGCACAACTTACTATCTCGTGCGCACAACTTACTATCTCGTGCGCACAACTTACTATCTCATACGCACAACTTATACTATCTCATACGCACAACTTACTATGCACACAACATCCCATGCGCACAACTTACTATCTCGTGCACACAACTTATGTCTCGTGCGTACTACTTACTATCCCGTGCGCACAACTTACTATCTCGTGTTCACAACTTACTATATCATAAGCACAACTTACTATCCCGTGCGCACAACTTACTATCTCGTGCGCACAACTTACTATCTCGTGCGCACAACTTACTATCTCATACGCACAACTTATACTATCTCATACGCACAACTTACTATGCACACAACATCCCATGCGCACAACTTACTATCTCGTGCACACAACTTATGTCTCGTGCGTACTACTTACTATCCCGTGCGCACAACTTACTATCTCGTGTTCACAACTTACTATATCATAAGCACAACTTACTATCCCGTGCGCACAACTTACTATCTCGTGCGCACAACTTACTATCTCGTGCGCACAACTTACTATCTCATACGCACAACTTATACTATCTCATACGCACAACTTACTATGCACACAACATCCCATGCGCTCAACTAAATATCTCGTGCGTACTACTTACTATCCCGTGCGCACAACTTACTATCTCGTGTTCACAACTTACTATATCATAAGCACAACTTACTATCCCGTGCGCACAACTTACTATCTCGTGCGCACAACTTACTATCTCGTGCGCACAACTTACTATCTCATACGCACAACTTATACTATCTCATACGCACAACTTACTATGCACACAACATCCCATGCGCACAACTTACTATCTCGTGCACACAACTTATGTCTCGTGCGTACTACTTACTATCCCGTGCGCACAACTTACTATCCCGTGCGCACAACTTACTATCTCGTGTTCACAACTTACTATATCATAAGCACAACTTACTATCTCGTGCACACAACTTATGTCTCGTGCGTACTACTTACTATCCCGTGCGCACAACTTACTATCCCGTGCGCACAACTTACTATCTCGTGTTCACAACTTACTATATCATAAGCACAACTTACTATCCCGTGCGCACAACTTACTATCTCGTGCGCACAACTTACTATCTCGTGCGCACAACTTACTATCTCATACGCACAACTTATACTATCTCATACGCACAACTTACTATGCACACAACATCCCATGCGCACAACTTACTATCTCGTGCACACAACTTATGTCTCGTGCGTACTACTTACTATCCCGTGCGCACAACTTACTATCTCGTGTTCACAACTTACTATATCATAAGCACAACTTACTATCTCATGCACACAACTTATGTCTCGTGCGCACAACTTACTATCTCGTGCACACAACTTACTATCCCGTGCGCACAACTTACTATCTCGTGTTCACAACTTACTATATCATAAGCACAACTTACTATCCCGTGCGCACAACTTACTATCTCGTGCGCACAACTTACTATCTCGTGCGCACAACTTACTATCTCATACGCACAACTTATACTATCTCATACGCACAACTTACTATGCACACAACATCCCATGCGCACAACTTACTATCTCGTGCACACAACTTATGTCTCGTGCGTACTACTTACTATCCCGTGCGCACAACTTACTATCTCGTGTTCACAACTTACTATATCATAAGCACAACTTACTATCTCATGCACACAACTTATGTCTCGTGCGTACTACTTACTATCCCGTGCGCACAACTTACTATCTCGTGTTCACAACTTACTATATCATAAGCACAACTTACTATCTCGTGCACACAACTTATGTCTCGTGCGTACTACTTACTATCCCGTGCGCACAACTTACTATCTCGTGTTCACAACTTACTATATCATAAGCACAACTTACTATCTCGTGCACACAACTTATGTCTCGTGCGTACTACTTACTATCCCGTGCGCACAACTTACTATCTCGTGTTCACAACTTACTATATCATAAGCACAACTTACTATCTCGTGCACACAACTTATGTCTCGTGCGTACTACTTACTATCCCGTGCGCACAACTTACTATCTCGTGTTCACAACTTACTATATCATAAGCACAACTTACTATCTCATGCACACAACTTATGTCTCGTGCGCACAACTTACTATCTCGTGCACACAACTTATGTCTCGTGCGTACTACTTACTATCCCGTGCGCACAACTTACTATCTCGTGTTCACAACTTACTATATCATAAGCACAACTTACTATCTCGTGCACACAACTTATGTCTCGTGCGTACTACTTACTATCCCGTGCGCACAACTTACTATCTCATACGCACAACTTATACTATCTCATACGCACAACTTACTATGCACACAACATCCCATGCGCACAACTTACTATCTCGTGCACACAACTTATGTCTCGTGCGTACTACTTACTATCCCGTGCGCACAACTTACTATCTCGTGTTCACAACTTACTATATCATAAGCACAACTTACTATCTCATGCACACAACTTATGTCTCGTGCGCACAACTTACTATCTCGTGCACACAACTTATGTCTCGTGCGTACTACTTACTATCCCGTGCGCACAACTTACTATCTCGTGTTCACAACTTACTATATCATAAGCACAACTTACTATCTCGTGCACACAACTTATGTCTCGTGCGTACTACTTACTATCCCGTGCGCACAACTTACTATCTCATACGCACAACTTATACTATCTCATACGCACAACTTACTATGCACACAACATCCCATGCGCACAACTTACTATCTCGTGCACACAACTTATGTCTCGTGCGTACTACTTACTATCCCGTGCGCACAACTTACTATCTCGTGTTCACAACTTACTATATCATAAGCACAACTTACTATCTCATGCACACAACTTATGTCTCGTGCGCACAACTTACTATCTCGTGCACACAACTTATGTCTCGTGCGTACTACTTACTATCCCGTGCGCACAACTTACTATCTCGTGTTCACAACTTACTATATCATAAGCACAACTTACTATCTCGTGCACACAACTTATGTCTCGTGCGTACTACTTACTATCCCGTGCGCACAACTTACTATCTCGTGTTCACAACTTACTATATCATAAGCACAACTTACTATCTCATGCACACAACTTATGTCTCGTGCGCACAACTTACTATCTCGTGCACACAACTTATGTCTCGTGCGTACTACTTACTATCCCGTGCGCACAACTTACTATCTCGTGTTCACAACTTACTATATCATAAGCACAACTTACTATCTCGTGCACACAACTTATGTCTCGTGCGTACTACTTACTATCCCGTGCGCACAACTTACTATCTCGTGTTCACAACTTACTATATCATAAGCACAACTTACTATCTCGTGCACACAACTTATGTCTCGTGCGTACTACTTACTATCCCGTGCGCACAACTTACTATCTCGTGTTCACAACTTACTATATCATAAGCACAACTTACTATCTCGTGCACACAACTTATGTCTCGTGCGTACTACTTACTATCCCGTGCGCACAACTTACTATCTCGTGTTCACAACTTACTATATCATAAGCACAACTTACTATCTCGTGCACACAACTTATGTCTCGTGCGTACTACTTACTATCCCGTGCGCACAACTTACTATCTCGTGTTCACAACTTACTATATCATAAGCACAACTTACTATCTCGTGCACACAACTTATGTCTCGTGCGTACTACTTACTATCCCGTGCGCACAACTTACTATCTCGTGTTCACAACTTACTATATCATAAGCACAACTTACTATCTCGTGCACACAACTTATGTCTCGTGCGTACTACTTACTATCCCGTGCGCACAACTTACTATCTCGTGTTCACAACTTACTATATCATAAGCACAACTTACTATCTCGTGCACACAACTTATGTCTCGTGCGTACTACTTACTATCCCGTGCGCACAACTTACTATCTCGTGTTCACAACTTACTATATCATAAGCACAACTTACTATCTCGTGCACACAACTTATGTCTCGTGCGTACTACTTACTATCCCGTGCGCACAACTTACTATCTCGTGTTCACAACTTACTATATCATAAGCACAACTTACTATCTCGTGCGCACAACTTATGTCTCGTGCGTACTACTTACTATCCCGTGCGCACAACTTACTATCTCGTGTTCACAACTTACTATATCATAAGCACAACTTACTATCTCATGCACACAACTTATGTCTCGTGCGTACTACTTACTATCCCGTGCGCACAACTTACTATCTCGTGTTCACAACTTACTATATCATAAGCACAACTTACTATCTCATGCACACAACTTATGTCTCGTGCGTACTACTTACTATCCCGTGCGCACAACTTATGTCTCGTGCGTACTACTTACTATCCCGTGCGCACAACTTACTATCTCGTGTTCACAACTTACTATATCATAAGCACAACTTACTATCCCGTGCGCACAACTTATGTCTCGTGCGTACTACTTACTATCCCGTGCGCACAACTTACTATCTCATGCACACAACTTATGTCTCGTGCGTACTACTTACTATCCCGTGCGCACAACTTACTATCTCGTGTTCACAACTTACTATATCATAAGCACAACTTACTATCCCGTGCGCACAACTTATGTCTCGTGCGTACTACTTACTATCCCGTGCGCACAACTTACTATCTCATGCACACAACTTATGTCTCGTGCGTACTACTTACTATCCCGTGCGCACAACTTACTATCTCGTGTTCACAACTTACTATATCATAAGCACAACTTACTATCCCGTGCGCACAACTTATGTCTCGTGCGTACTACTTACTATCCCGTGCGCACAACTTACTATCTCGTGTTCACAACTTACTATATCATAAGCACAACTTACTATCTCGTGCGCACAACTTATGTCTCGTGCGTACTACTTACTATCCCGTGCGCACAACTTACTATCTCGTGTTCACAACTTACTATATCATAAGCACAACTTACTATCTCGTGCGCACAACTTATGTCTCGTGCGTACTACTTACTATCCCGTGCGCACAACTTACTATCTCGTGTTCACAACTTACTATATCATAAGCACAACTTACTATCTCGTGCGCACAACTTATGTCTCGTGCGTACTACTTACTATCCCGTGCGCACAACTTACTATCTCGTGTTCACAACTTACTATATCATAAGCACAACTTACTATCTCGTGCGCACAACTTATGTCTCGTGCGTACTACTTACTATCCCGTGCGCACAACTTACTATCTCGTGTTCACAACTTACTATATCATAAGCACAACTTACTATCTCATGCACACAACTTATGTCTCGTGCGTACTACTTACTATCCCGTGCGCACAACTTACTATCTCATGCACACAACTTATGTCTCGTGCGTACTACTTACTATCCCGTGCGCACAACTTACTATCTCGTGTTCACAACTTACTATATCATAAGCACAACTTACTATCTCGTGCACACAACTTATGTCTCGTGCGTACTACTTACTATCCCGTGCGCACAACTTACTATCTCATGCACACAACTTATGTCTCGTGCGTACTACTTACTATCCCGTGCGCACAACTTACTATCTCGTGTTCACAACTTACTATATCATAAGCACAACTTACTATCTCGTGCGCACAACTTATGTCTCGTGCGTACTACTTACTATCCCGTGCGCACAACTTACTATCTCGTGTTCACAACTTACTATATCATAAGCACAACTTACTATCTCGTGCGCACAACTTATGTCTCGTGCGTACTACTTACTATCCCGTGCGCACAACTTACTATCTCGTGTTCACAACTTACTATATCATAAGCACAACTTACTATCTCGTGCACACAACTTATGTCTCGTGCGTACTACTTACTATCCCGTGCGCACAACTTACTATCTCGTGTTCACAACTTACTATATCATAAGCACAACTTACTATCTCGTGCACACAACTTATGTCTCGTGCGTACTACTTACTATCCCGTGCGCACAACTTACTATCTCGTGTTCACAACTTACTATATCATAAGCACAACTTACTATCCCGTGCGCACAACTTATGTCTCGTGCGTACTACTTACTATCCCGTGCGCACAACTTACTATCTCATGCACACAACTTATGTCTCGTGCGTACTACTTACTATCCCGTGCGCACAACTTACTATCTCGTGTTCACAACTTACTATATCATAAGCACAACTTACTATCTCATGCACACAACTTATGTCTCGTGCGTACTACTTACTATCCCGTGCGCACAACTTACTATCTCGTGTTCACAACTTACTATATCATAAGCACAACTTACTATCTCATGCACACAACTTATGTCTCGTGCGTACTACTTACTATCCCGTGCGCACAACTTACTATCTCGTGTTCACAACTTACTATATCATAAGCACAACTTACTATCTCGTGCACACAACTTATGTCTCGTGCGTACTACTTACTATCCCGTGCGCACAACTTACTATCTCGTGCACACAACTTATGTCTCGTGCGCACAACTTACTATCTCGTGCGCACAACTTACTATCTCGTGTTCACAACTTACTATATCATAAGCACAACTTACTATCTCATGCACACAACTTATGTCTCGTGCGTACTACTTACTATCCCGTGCGCACAACTTACTATCTCGTGTTCACAACTTACTATATCATAAGCACAACTTACTATCTCGTGCACACAACTTATGTCTCGTGCGTACTACTTACTATCCCGTGCGCACAACTTACTATCTCGTGCACACAACTTATGTCTCGTGCGCACAACTTACTATCTCGTGCGCACAACTTACTATCTCGTGTTCACAACTTACTATATCATAAGCACAACTTACTATCTCATGCACACAACTTATGTCTCGTGCGTACTACTTACTATCTCGTGTTCACAACTTACTATATCATAAGCACAACTTACTATCTCATGCACACAACTTATGTCTCGTGCGTACTACTTACTATCCCGTGCGCACAACTTACTATCTCGTGTTCACAACTTACTATATCATAAGCACAACTTACTATCTCGTGCACACAACTTATGTCTCGTGCGTACTACTTACTATCTCGTGTTCACAACTTACTATATCATAAGCACAACTTACTATCTCGTGCGCACAACTTACTATCTCGTGTTCACAACTTACTATATCATAAGCACAACTTACTATCTCATGCACACAACTTATGTCTCGTGCGTACTACTTACTATCTCGTGTTCACAACTTACTATATCATAAGCACAACTTACTATCTCATGCACACAACTTATGTCTCGTGCGTACTACTTACTATCCCGTGCGCACAACTTACTATCTCGTGTTCACAACTTACTATATCATAAGCACAACTTACTATCTCGTGCGCACAACTTACTATCTCGTGCACACAACTTATGTCTCGTGCGTACTACTTACTATCCCGTGCGCACAACTTACTATCTCGTGTTCACAACTTACTATATCATAAGCACAACTTACTATCTCATGCACACAACTTATGTCTCGTGCGTACTACTTACTATCCCGTGCGCACAACTTACTATCTCGTGTTCACAACTTACTATATCATAAGCACAACTTACTATCTCGTGCACACAACTTATGTCTCGTGCGTACTACTTACTATCCCGTGCGCACAACTTACTATCTCGTGCACACAACTTATGTCTCGTGCGCACAACTTACTATCTCGTGCGCACAACTTACTATCTCGTGTTCACAACTTACTATATCATAAGCACAACTTACTATCTCATGCACACAACTTATGTCTCGTGCGTACTACTTACTATCTCGTGTTCACAACTTACTATATCATAAGCACAACTTACTATCTCATGCACACAACTTATGTCTCGTGCGTACTACTTACTATCCCGTGCGCACAACTTACTATCTCGTGTTCACAACTTACTATATCATAAGCACAACTTACTATCTCGTGCACACAACTTATGTCTCGTGCGTACTACTTACTATCCCGTGCGCACAACTTACTATCTCGTGTTCACAACTTACTATATCATAAGCACAACTTACTATCTCATGCACACAACTTATGTCTCGTGCGTACTACTTACTATCCCGTGCGCACAACTTACTATCTCGTGTTCACAACTTACTATATCATAAGCACAACTTACTATCTCGTGCACACAACTTATGTCTCGTGCGTACTACTTACTATCCCGTGCGCACAACTTACTATCTCGTGCACACAACTTATGTCTCGTGCGCACAACTTACTATCTCGTGCGCACAACTTACTATCTCGTGTTCACAACTTACTATATCATAAGCACAACTTACTATCTCATGCACACAACTTATGTCTCGTGCGTACTACTTACTATCCCGTGCGCACAACTTACTATCTCGTGTTCACAACTTACTATATCATAAGCACAACTTACTATCTCGTGCACACAACTTATGTCTCGTGCGTACTACTTACTATCCCGTGCGCACAACTTACTATCTCGTGCACACAACTTATGTCTCGTGCGCACAACTTACTATCTCGTGCGCACAACTTACTATCTCGTGTTCACAACTTACTATATCATAAGCACAACTTACTATCTCATGCACACAACTTATGTCTCGTGCGTACTACTTACTATCTCGTGTTCACAACTTACTATATCATAAGCACAACTTACTATCTCATGCACACAACTTATGTCTCGTGCGTACTACTTACTATCCCGTGCGCACAACTTACTATCTCGTGTTCACAACTTACTATATCATAAGCACAACTTACTATCTCGTGCACACAACTTATGTCTCGTGCGTACTACTTACTATCCCGTGCGCACAACTTACTATCTCGTGCACACAACTTATGTCTCGTGCGCACAACTTACTATCTCGTGCGCACAACTTACTATCTCGTGTTCACAACTTACTATATCATAAGCACAACTTACTATCTCATGCACACAACTTATGTCTCGTGCGTACTACTTACTATCCCGTGCGCACAACTTACTATCTCGTGTTCACAACTTACTATATCATAAGCACAACTTACTATCTCATGCACACAACTTATGTCTCGTGCGTACTACTTACTATCCCGTGCGCACAACTTACTATCTCGTGTTCACAACTTACTATATCATAAGCACAACTTACTATCTCGTGCACACAACTTATGTCTCGTGCGTACTACTTACTATCCCGTGCGCACAACTTACTATCTCGTGCACACAACTTATGTCTCGTGCGCACAACTTACTATCTCGTGCGCACAACTTACTATCTCGTGCACACAACTTATGTCTCGTGCGCACAACTTACTATCTCGTGCGCACAACTTACTATCTCGTGCACACAACTTATGTCTCGTGCGCACAACTTACTATCTCGTGCGCACAACTTACTATCTCGTGTTCACAACTTACTATATCATAAGCACAACTTACTATCTCGTGCACACAACTTATGTCTCGTGCGCACAACTTACTATCTCGTGCGCACAACTTACTATCTCGTGCACACAACTTATGTCTCGTGCGCACAACTTACTATCTCGTGCGCACAACTTACTATCTCGTGTTCACAACTTACTATATCATAAGCACAACTTACTATCTCGTGCGCACAACTTACTATCTCGTGTTCACAACTTACTATATCATAAGCACAACTTACTATCTCATGCACACAACTTACTATCTCGTGCGTACTACTTACTATCCCGTGCGCACAACTTACTATCTCGTGTTCACAACTTACTATATCATAAGCACAACTTATGTCTCGTGCGTACTACTTACTATCCCGTGCGCACAACTTACTATCTCGTGTTCACAACTTACTATATCATAAGCACAACTTACTATATCATAAGCACAACTTACTATCTCGTGCACACAACTTATGTCTCGTGCGTACTACTTACTATCTCGTGCGCACAACTTACTATCTCGTGTTCACAACTTACTATATCATAAGCACAACTTACTATCTCATGCACACAACTTATGTCTCGTGCGTACTACTTACTATCCCGTGCGCACAACTTACTATCTCGTGTTCACAACTTACTATATCATAAGCACAACTTACTATCTCATGCACACAACTTATGTCTCGTGCGTACTACTTACTATCCCGTGCGCACAACTTACTATCTCGTGTTCACAACTTACTATATCATAAGCACAACTTACTATCTCATGCACACAACTTATGTCTCGTGCGTACTACTTACTATCCCGTGCGCACAACTTACTATCTCGTGTTCACAACTTACTATATCATAAGCACAACTTACTATATCATAAGCACAACTTACTATCTCGTGCACACAACTTATGTCTCGTGCGTACTACTTACTATCCCGTGCGCACAACTTACTATCTCGTGCACACAACTTATGTCTCGTGCGCACAACTTACTATCTCGTGCGCACAACTTACTATCTCGTGTTCACAACTTACTATATCATAAGCACAACTTACTATCTCATGCACACAACTTATGTCTCGTGCGTACTACTTACTATCCCGTGCGCACAACTTACTATCTCGTGTTCACAACTTACTATATCATAAGCACAACTTACTATCTCATGCACACAACTTATGTCTCGTGCGTACTACTTACTATCCCGTGCGCACAACTTACTATCTCGTGTTCACAACTTACTATATCATAAGCACAACTTACTATCTCATGCACACAACTTATGTCTCGTGCGTACTACTTACTATCCCGTGCGCACAACTTACTATCTCGTGTTCACAACTTACTATATCATAAGCACAACTTACTATATCATAAGCACAACTTACTATCTCGTGCACACAACTTATGTCTCGTGCGTACTACTTACTATCCCGTGCGCACAACTTACTATCTCGTGCACACAACTTATGTCTCGTGCGCACAACTTACTATCTCGTGCGCACAACTTACTATCTCGTGTTCACAACTTACTATATCATAAGCACAACTTACTATCTCATGCACACAACTTATGTCTCGTGCGTACTACTTACTATCCCGTGCGCACAACTTACTATCTCGTGTTCACAACTTACTATATCATAAGCACAACTTACTATCTCATGCACACAACTTATGTCTCGTGCGTACTACTTACTATCCCGTGCGCACAACTTACTATCTCGTGTTCACAACTTACTATATCATAAGCACAACTTACTATCTCATGCACACAACTTATGTCTCGTGCGTACTACTTACTATCCCGTGCGCACAACTTACTATCTCGTGTTCACAACTTACTATATCATAAGCACAACTTACTATCTCATGCACACAACTTATGTCTCGTGCGTACTACTTACTATCCCGTGCGCACAACTTACTATCTCGTGTTCACAACTTACTATATCATAAGCACAACTTACTATCTCATGCACACAACTTATGTCTCGTGCGTACTACTTACTATCCCGTGCGCACAACTTACTATCTCGTGTTCACAACTTACTATATCATAAGCACAACTTACTATCTCGTGTTCACAACTTACTATATCATAAGCACAACTTACTATGCACACAACATCCCATGCGCACAACTTACTATCTCATGCACACAACTTATGTCTCGTGCGTACTACTTACTATCCCGTGCGCACAACTTACTATCTCGTGTTCACAACTTACTATATCATAAGCACAACTTACTATCTCATGTTCACAACTTACTATATCATAAGCACAACTTACTATGCACACAACATCCCATGCGCACAACTTACTATCTCATGCACACAACTTATGTCTCGTGCGTACTACTTACTATCCCGTGCGCACAACTTACTATCTCGTGTTCACAACTTACTATATCATAAGCACAACTTACTATCTCGTGCACACAACTTATGTCTCGTGCGTACTACTTACTATCCCGTGCGCACAACTTACTATCTCGTGTTCACAACTTACTATATCATAAGCACAACTTACTATCTCGTGCACACAACTTATGTCTCGTGCGTACTACTTACTATCCCGTGCGCACAACTTACTATCTCGTGTTCACAACTTACTATATCATAAGCACAACTTACTATCCCGTGCGCACAACTTACTATCTCGTGTTCACAACTTACTATATCATAAGCACAACTTACTATCTCGTGCACACAACTTATGTCTCGTGCGTACTACTTACTATCCCGTGCGCACAACTTACTATCTCGTGTTCACAACTTACTATATCATAAGCACAACTTACTATCCCGTGCGCACAACTTACTATCTCGTGTTCACAACTTACTATATCATAAGCACAACTTACTATCTCATGCACACAACTTATGTCTCGTGCGTACTACTTACTATCCCGTGCGCACAACTTACTATCTCGTGTTCACAACTTACTATATCATAAGCACAACTTACTATCTCGTGCACACAACTTATGTCTCGTGCGTACTACTTACTATCCCGTGCGCACAACTTACTATCTCGTGTTCACAACTTACTATATCATAAGCACAACTTACTATCTCGTGCACACAACTTATGTCTCGTGCGTACTACTTACTATCCCGTGCGCACAACTTACTATCTCGTGCGCACAACTTACTATCTCGTGCGCACAACTTACTATCTCGTGTTCACAACTTACTATATCATAAGCACAACTTACTATCTCGTGCACACAACTTACTATCCCGTGCGCACAACTTACTATCTCGTGCACACAACTTATGTCTCGTGCGTACTACTTACTATCCCGTGCGCACAACTTACTATCTCGTGCGCACAACTTACTATCTCGTGCGCACAACTTACTATCTCGTGTTCACAACTTACTATATCATAAGCACAACTTACTATCTCGTGCACACAACTTATGTCTCGTGCGTACTACTTACTATCCCGTGCGCACAACTTACTATCTCGTGTTCACAACTTACTATATCATAAGCACAACTTACTATCTCGTGTTCACAACTTACTATATCATAAGCACAACTTACTATCTCATGCACACAACTTATGTCTCGTGCGTACTACTTACTATCCCGTGCGCACAACTTACTATCTCGTGTTCACAACTTACTATATCATAAGCACAACTTACTATCTCGTGTTCACAACTTACTATATCATAAGCACAACTTACTATCTCATGCACACAACTTATGTCTCGTGCGTACTACTTACTATCCCGTGCGCACAACTTACTATCTCGTGCGCACAACTTACTATCTCGTGCGCACAACTTACTATCTCATACGCACAACTTATACTATCTCATACGCACAACTTATACTATCTCATACGCACAACTTACTATGCACACAACATCCCATGCGCACAACTTACTATCTCGTGCACACAACTTATGTCTCGTGCGTACTACTTACTATCCCGTGCGCACAACTTACTATCTCGTGTTCACAACTTACTATATCATAAGCACAACTTACTATCTCGTGCACACAACTTATGTCTCGTGCGTACTACTTACTATCCCGTGCGCACAACTTACTATCTCGTGCGCACAACTTACTATCTCGTGTTCACAACTTACTATATCATAAGCACAACTTACTATCTCGTGCACACAACTTATGTCTCGTGCGTACTACTTACTATCCCGTGCGCACAACTTACTATCTCGTGCGCACAACTTACTATCTCGTGCGCACAACTTACTATCTCATACGCACAACTTATAATATCTCATACGCACAACTTATACTATCTCATACGCACAACTTACTATGCACACAACATCCCATGCGCACAACTTACTATCTCGTGCACACAACTTATGTCTCGTGCGTACTACTTACTATCCCGTGCGCACAACTTACTATCTCGTGTTCACAACTTACTATATCATAAGCACAACTTACTATCTCGTGCACACAACTTATGTCTCGTGCGTACTACTTACTATCCCGTGCGCACAACTTACTATCTCGTGCGCACAACTTACTATCTCGTGTTCACAACTTACTATATCATAAGCACAACTTACTATCTCGTGCACACAACTTATGTCTCGTGCGTACTACTTACTATCCCGTGCGCACAACTTACTATCTCGTGCACACAACTTATGTCTCGTGCGCACAACTTACTATCTCGTGTTCACAACTTACTATATCATAAGCACAACTTACTATCCCGTGCGCACAACTTACTATCTCGTGCACACAACTTATGTCTCGTGCGCACAACTTACTATCTCGTGTTCACAACTTACTATATCATAAGCACAACTTACTATCTCATGCACACAACTTATGTCTCGTGCGTACTACTTACTATCCCGTGCGCACAACTTACTATCTCGTGTTCACAACTTACTATATCATAAGCACAACTTACTATCTCATGCACACAACTTATGTCTCGTGCGTACTACTTACTATCCCGTGCGCACAACTTACTATCTCGTGTTCACAACTTACTATATCATAAGC
Source organism: Nemertoderma westbladi (assembly GCA_032718475.1). NCBI lineage: Eukaryota > Metazoa > Xenacoelomorpha > Nemertodermatida > Nemertodermatidae > Nemertoderma > Nemertoderma westbladi. Next base: position 23,071 of record JAUCBJ010005200.1, read on the forward strand.
ACAACTTACTATCTCATGCACACAACTTATGTCTCGTGCGTACTACTTACTATCCCGTGCGCACAACTTACTATCTCGTGTTCACAACTTACTATATCATAAGCACAACTTACTATCTCATGCACACAACTTATGTCTCGTGCGCACAACTTACTATCTCGTGCGCACAACTTACTATCTCATACGCACAACTTATACTATCTCATACGCACAACTTACTATGCACACAACATCCCATGCGCACAACTTACTATCTCGTGCACACAACTTATGTCTCGTGCGTACTACTTACTATCCCGTGCGCACAACTTACTATCCCGTGCGCACAACTTACTATCTCGTGTTCACAACTTACTATATCATAAGCACAACTTACTATCTCATGCACACAACTTACTATCTCATACGCACAACTTATACTATCTCATACGCACAACTTATACTATCTCATACGCACAACTTACTATGCACACAACATCCCATGCGCACAACTTACTATCTCGTGCACACAACTTATGTCTCGTGCGTACTACTTACTATCCCGTGCGCACAACTTACTATCTCGTGCGCACAACTTACTATCTCGTGCGCACAACTTACTATCTCATACGCACAACTTATACTATCTCATACGCACAACTTATACTATCTCATACGCACAACTTACTATGCACACAACATCCCATGCGCACAACTTACTATCTCGTGCACACAACTTATGTCTCGTGCGTACTACTTACTATCCCGTGCGCACAACTTACTATCTCGTGTTCACAACTTACTATATCATAAGCACAACTTACTATCTCATGCACACAACTTATGTCTCGTGCGTACTACTTACTATCCCGTGCGCACAACTTACTATCTCGTGTTCACAACTTACTATATCATAAGCACAACTTACTATCTCGTGCACACAACTTATGTCTCGTGCGTACTACTTACTATCCCGTGCGCACAACTTACTATCTCGTGCGCACAACTTACTATCTCGTGCGCACAACTTACTATCTCATACGCACAACTTATACTATCTCATACGCACAACTTACTATGCACACAACATCCCATGCGCACAACTTACTATCTCGTGCACACAACTTATGTCTCGTGCGTACTACTTACTATCCCGTGCGCACAACTTACTATCTCGTGTTCACAACTTACTATATCATAAGCACAACTTACTATCTCATGCACACAACTTATGTCTCGTGCGTACTACTTACTATCCCGTGCGCACAACTTACTATCTCGTGCGCACAACTTACTATCTCGTGCGCACAACTTACTATCTCATACGCACAACTTATACTATCTCATACGCACAACTTATACTATCTCATACGCACAACTTACTATGCACACAACATCCCATGCGCACAACTTACTATCTCGTGCACACAACTTATGTCTCGTGCGTACTACTTACTATCCCGTGCGCACAACTTACTATCTCGTGTTCACAACTTACTATATCATAAGCACAACTTACTATCTCATGCACACAACTTATGTCTCGTGCGTACTACTTACTATCCCGTGCGCACAACTTACTATCTCGTGTTCACAACTTACTATATCATAAGCACAACTTACTATCTCATGCACACAACTTATGTCTCGTGCGTACTACTTACTATCCCGTGCGCACAACTTACTATCTCGTGCGCACAACTTACTATCTCATACGCACAACTTATACTATCTCATACGCACAACTTACTATGCACACAACATCCCATGCGCACAACTTACTATCTCGTGCACACAACTTATGTCTCGTGCGTACTACTTACTATCCCGTGCGCACAACTTACTATCTCGTGTTCACAACTTACTATATCATAAGCACAACTTACTATCTCATGCACACAACTTATGTCTCGTGCGCACTACTTACTATCTCGTGCGCACAAATTACTATCTCGTGCGCACAACTTACTATGCACACAACATTTTATATATCTAATGCGCACTACTTACTATCTCGTGCGCACAACTTACTAACTCATTCACTATTTCAATATATAGGATGGGGTTTCGTTTGGGGGGTATTGTCTACTTCTAATGTAAACGGATGTGATTTACGATAATGAGTTAAAGGGGATGGATGCGAGCTAAGCAAACGCTATGAAGTGTGATTCGCTAGATTAATGACGGTATGGACTTACCGGTACTTTACGATTAGATGCGTAGAATACCCAAACAAACATCCTTACCTTGTTTCGTATCCGTAGCGCCTTGCTTATGGTATCGGTAATATTGGATAGGGACTTCAAACTACACACACTCACTCAGGATAAATATAGTTTTATATAGTTTTAGCACCAGAAATGCTTCATTACTTTCCCAACGAAAGCTCCGGATCTCCGGAATGTTTGGCGTCCGGAATGTCCGGTGTCCGATGTAATGATCGGGATTTCATAACTTAATACTTAGATCATGTAATAATAATTTTGAACTGCAATGCAATAACTCATTAACTAATAGAAGATACTTCTAAATAAATAATAAATACAAATAATAATACAATATACACCACCACTCGGGGTAAATGGTTACGGCTCAGTAAAATATACATATAGATGAACATAAATAATGTATTATATATAATTAGTAAAATGTGATTAATAAAATATTGATAATTAATTGTTATGGAAAGGCCGATAAGCCGGATAGAGTAGGACAAAAGAGGGCAGACCAAGGCGTGGTAACGGTTGGAGCACTATTGGAGCACGGATCCCTGTATAGTATAATGTGATCTATTATTTAATTAATTTCAGAGATTATAAGAGGAATATTTAACTTATTCTAGAACAGTTTTTTTCTTTCAATCTACGGTATTTTCTTTGCCAAATTTAAATTTATTTTTCATTTTATTTCCTGATATTTGTTGATTCCATGACATAAATAAATATATTTCTTTTAAATAATGTTGTAAACTTATCAGCGTGTCAGCATAATGTCAGCGCAGTAGTGAAATTGAAATTGAATTGTGCGAATCAGTAGCAGTTAGTTGCGCACATTGACCGCAATTGAAATATGTGATGTTCAGCGAAATTGGTCGCAAATGAAATAAATATTTGTTTATTGCTTTTGTTAGAAAACACCGACACTGTAACCCGCTCCTTTCCCTTAATGTTTTAATCTCGATTGCTTCAAAGCTATAACAGAATTTGAATCCCATCAGGGATCCTGTTGAGAGACTGTTACGTGGGAACCAAAATGGTTTCCGTAAATGTCGTGGGAGCTTGGAGCCCATTTTGGTACTTAGTTGAAGAGTTATCAAAAAAGAAAGACAGGCATCTAGCTGTTATCTTTGTTGACTTCTTCAAGGCCTTTGATTCAGTCTCTCGCTCACGTATGTTCAGCATACTTTCATTATATGGGATTCCTGATGAAATTATAGCAGCAATCAGATCAGTATACGATGGTTCGACAACATTTGTGACTACTGTTGATGGTAACACAGATCAATTCGACGTCTTATGGGGATTCCTCCAGGGTGACACATTTGCACCGTTCTTATTCGTAATTGTGGTTGGTTGTGTTCTACGCATGTCCTACCTTAGACCATCTTAATAGAGAAGGGGAGGGGTGATGGTAACACACCCTACTGGCACAAGAAGTAGAGGAAATACAGCAAAGGACCATACTGCTCTAGACTTTGCTGATGACGTAGGGGTACTGTCCGAATTACTAGAGGGACCCCAAAGGATCCTCTGCTCATTGGATCAGGTTTATTCTAGTGTTGGTCCTTTTGTACACTCCAAGAAGACTAGAATTATGACAAGGAAAGTTTACAGCCCTCAAGAAATGTCTGATCTTCAGGGCATAGTCTGTCCATGGTATGGTCATGGCATGGTATTGTCTGTCCACAAGTTGGAAGTCCCGTAGAATATAACGGAACCTACTTGTATCAATAACGATGAACACATCTCCAATCACACTATACAACCTTGGAGGTGTTTCACTGTAGTCTTAACTTGCTTGACACTTGAACGGAACCGCCTCCGCTTTGCAGGACATTGCTTTCGCCGTGAGGACCAGCCAGTGAATAATCTTGTGCTTTGGCAAGCTCATGGATTGAATTTGAATGGGGACAGCCCATGACTTTCTTTAGACGCATCTTAAAGGACACCGGCCTTAAAGATGCGGATGATCTAGCAAATGTAATGGGTGATAGGGAGTTGTGGCGGCGCAATTTTGTCGACAAGCCGGGGCAGCATTCTCAATATATATGTAATATATATACTGCAGCTGCAATGCAGCATGCCGATAGAATAGCAGTAGTAGGAAGTTTTAAACCCACTAAACACATATTTGGTGTTTTGGGTTATTTTGCGCCATACTCAGATGTGTCATCATGATTCAAGGATGGCGTAATAATTGCATACTTAATTACTTGTGTTAGTGTCGGAGTGAACAAGGGTAATTAATAAGGCTAAGCATGAAACGGTACATAGCAATGAGACAGGAGAGGAAAACTGGGTTCTATTCCCATCTCGGCAAATTAGTATCTTGCCTCAATGTTCAATTATTAGTTTTAGAGAAAGGAGCAGATTGCAGTGACACGTTATTCTAACCAAAATAATAAACTAAAATCAATAGAACATGTTACAATTTTATTTTTGAGAATAATCAGCTGTTAGATATTCCCCTGGAGAGGGATCTATATTGAAGGTATCTGCCCGACTCGGAACTCCAAACCGAAACCCCCCTCCCCCTACCGATTTGATAATAATACAGTATAAGTGAAAGTAATTAAGTTAAGGTACCTAAAAACTATAACATGTTAAACAATTATTATAGGAAGGGATCTAGGGGTCTTAACCTCGAATGATAAGTTTATCGAAACGCGTACGTGGTTTGGAGGGATATGAGATATTAATTTCAAGAAAAATTACGCGATTCCTAAATTTGTACACTACCCGGTTAAAAAGTACGCATTTGATGGGATTAGTCCTACAATTGCGCCAATAAAAGATAAGTTATTTTCGGTAAAATAAACTTATCATTCGAGGTTAAGACCCCTAGATCCCTTCCTATAATAAATGTATAATAACAAACACCTCGAAGAATACAGCTTGCCAACACATTGTTACTACCAATAATCAAAAATCAGGGGCTAATAAAATGGCAGCTGGCTTTGAAATTAATACGCCATATCTCAAGAACCTGTGGCCTAGTGGTTGTAGTCTCGGCTTCCACCTCGAGGTCCCCGGTTCGAATCCGACACCACGCTGATGAGACCCAGTAAGGTCGAAACGCGTACGTGGTTTGGAGGGATATGAGATATTAATTTCAAGAAAAATTACGCGATTCCTAAATTTGTACACTACCCGGTTAAAAAGTACGCATTTGATGGGATTAGTCCTACAATTGCGCCAATAAAAGATAAGTTATTTTCGGTAAAATAAACTTATCATTCGAGGTTAAGACCCCTAGATCCCTTCCTATAATAAATGTATAATAACAAACACCTCGAAAAATACAGCTTGCCAACACATTGTTACTACCAATAATCAAAAATCAGGGGCTAATAAAATGGCAGCTGGCTTTGAAATTAATACGCCATATCTCAAGAACCTGTGGCCTAGTGGTTGTAGTCTCGGCTTCCACCTCGAGGTCCCCGGTTCGAATCCGACACCACGCTGATGAGACCCAGTAAGGTCGAAACGCGTACGTGGTTTGGAGGGATATGAGATATTAATTTCAAGAAAAATTACGCGATTCCTAAATTTGTACACTACCCGGTTAAAAAGTACGCATTTGATGGGATTAGTCCTACAATTGCGCCAATAAAAGATAAGTTATTTTCGGTAAAATAAACTTATCATTCGAGGTTAAGACCCCTAGATCCCTTCCTATAATAAATGTATAATAACAAACACCTCGAAAAATACAGCTTGCCAACACATTGTTACTACCAATAATCAAAAATCAGGGGCTAATAAAATGGCAGCTGGCTTTGAAATTAATACGCCATATCTCAAGAACCTGTGGCCTAGTGGTTGTAGTCTCGGCTTCCACCTCGAGGTCCCCGGTTCGAATCCGACACCACGCTGATGAGACCCAGTAAGGTCGAAACGCGTACGTGGTTTGGAGGGATATGAGATATTAATTTCAAGAAAAATTACGCGATTCCTAAATTTGTACACTACCCGGTTAAAAAGTACGCATTTGATGGGATTAGTCCTACAATTGCGCCAATAAAAGATAAGTTATTTTCGGTAAAATAAACTTATCATTCGAGGTTAAGACCCCTAGATCCCTTCCTATAATAAATGTATAATAACAAACACCTCGAAAAATACAGCTTGCCAACACATTGTTACTACCAATAATCAAAAATCAGGGGCTAATAAAATGGCAGCTGGCTTTGAAATTAATACGCCATATCTCAAGAACCTGTGGCCTTGTGGTTGTAGTCTCGGCTTCCACCTCGAGGTCCCCGGTTCGAATCCGACACCACGCTGATGAGACCCAGTAAGGTCGAAACGCGTACGTGGTTTGGAGGGATATGAGATATTAATTTCAAGAAAAATTACGCGATTCCTAAATTTGTACACTACCCGGTTAAAAAGTACGCATTTGATGGGATTAGTCCTACAATTGCGCCAATAAAAGATAAGTTATTTTCGGTAAAATAAACTTATCATTCGAGGTTAAGACCCCTAGATCCCTTCCTATAATAAATGTATAATAACAAACACCTCGAAAAATACAGCTTGCCAACACATTGTTACTACCAATAATCAAAAATCAGGGGCTAATAAAATGGCAGCTGGCTTTGAAATTAATACGCCATATCTCAAGAACCTGTGGCCTAGTGGTTGTAGTCTCGGCTTCCACCTCGAGGTCCCCGGTTCGAATCCGACACCACGCTGATGAGACCCAGTAAGGTCGAAACGCGTACGTGGTTTGGAGGGATATGAGATATTAATTTCAAGAAAAATTACGCGATTCCTAAATTTGTACACTACCCGGTTAAAAAGTACGCATTTGATGGGATTAGTCCTACAATTGCGCCAATAAAAGATAAGTTATTTTCGGTAAAATAAACTTATCATTCGAGGTTAAGACCCCTAGATCCCTTCCTATAATAAATGTATAATAACAAACACCTCGAAAAATACAGCTTGCCAACACATTGTTACTACCAATAATGTTAAACAATGGAATAATTCTGAGAGAGTTCTAATTTTCTATTTTAAGTAAGAATTAAATTAATGCCTGGCAGCATGGAAACATGGCGAGGATTGGAGGATGTGATGATGTGAATGGAATGGACAGTTTCACTAAAGTATAATAGTGGGGATGATGTAGTGGGGATGATTTATACGGAGTTTCTATTGCTGTGTACCTATCAGCTGCCCTTCAGAGAGGGGGAAATCTGTGGCAGGATGTTTGAAGTCCGGCTGATGTTCCTATACTACATACAGTTATATAGGCAGGATGGGTATTCAATCCCATTATATTCAGCACGTGCGCATCTATCTGTAACAGTCAGGCTCAGGATTCATTTCATACGGTACATTTTTATTTTCCTATCATTCTGTTCGCAATGAAACTAAATTAAAAGTATAAAAGTGACAAGGACGTGCGAATAATCTTCATTAATTAATCCTGAGGGCGGCTCATATTTCAATATTTTTGGAGAGAGAGAGCCGAGCGGTGAGCGCCCAGACTGACTGAGTATAGGCGTATGAGGCGGGGGGGGGGGGGGCTGGGGGCTGGGGGCTGGGGGGTGGGGCTACAGCCCCCCAGTGGCGAAAAATCAAAGAGGGGGGCGAAAATCAGAGTGGGGCGGGAATTCCAAGAAGGGAGAATTGGGCGATAAAATATAATCAAGGAAGAATGAGAGGGAGAGAGTGAAAAATAAAATCGAAATCCAAAGTAAAAACAACAATTCAACACAAATTTATTTAATGAAATATGTTGCTACTATAGAACTACTACTACTAGGATCGGCATGCTGCATTGCCGCTGCATTTTTAAGAATGCTGTGCCGGCTTGTCGACAAAATTGCGCCGCCACAACTCCCTATCACCCATGACATTTGCTAGATCATCCGCATCTTCAAGGCCTTTAAGATGCGTCCCAAGAAAGTCATGGGCTGTCTACCATGCTTATTCACTCCATGAGGCTGCCAAAGTACAAGATTATGTACTGGCTGGTCCTCACGGCGAAAGCAATGTCCTGCAAAGCGGAGGCGATTTTGTTCTAGTGTCAAGCTTGGGGGAACCAATGAGACACCTCCAATGTTATATAGTGCCTGGATGGAGATGTGTGCATTGTACTTGACACAATGAACCCGGCGTAGCATTCTTGTGAATGTGCCATCCAGAGATTTGGTGTCCTCAGCAGTTAGAGCCCAGCATGGACTCCCATAGAGGAGTACTGGAACTACTGCTGCTCTAAATAATCGGACCTTAAGTTTCCGAATAATTCTCGGTGACTTCCAAATCCTGGAAAGCCTATTCAAGGTTGCCCATGCCTTTCCCTTACGTATTCGAAGGTCCTCACCTGACTTCCGGATCCATGATCCCAGGTAACAGAAGTCGTCCACATGCTCAAGCATACCATCCTTTTAGCTTATGCTCATCCGATCAGAGACTTGCTGAGGACTTTCAAAGTTAACTGTCAAAATTTTGGTCTTTCTGGCGTTAATAAAAAGACCAACACTAGAAGCAGCATGTTCTAATTAACTGAGGAGCCGTTGGGTTTCCTCTAGTGATTCTGAGAGTACTCCTAAGTCTTCAGCAAAGTCTAGTTCAGTTAGGTACTTGGCAGGATTTCCTCGACTTCTGGAGCCAGTAGGTGGAGGACAATTATGAACAAGAATGGTGCAAGTGTGTCTCCATGGAGGACGCCCCATAACACTTCAAATGGTTCTGTGTCACCATCAACAGTAGACACAAATGTTGTCGAACCATCGTATACTGATCTGATTGCTGCAATAATTTCATCAGGAATCCCATATAATGAAAGTATGCTGAACATACGTGAGCGGGAGACTGAATCAAAGGCCTTGAAGAAGTCAACAAAGATAACAGCCAGATGCATGTCTTTCTTTTTTGATAACTCTTCAATTATCCTTCTAAGTGCCAAAATGGGCTCCATGGTCCCACGACCTTTACGGAACCCATTCTGATTTCCACGGAGCAGTCTCTCAATGGGATCCCTGATGCGATTTAATATAATTCTATTGTATAGCTTTGCAGCAATCGAGATCAATGAGATTCCCCGAAAAGAACCATAGAGTGTTAGGTTGCCCTTCTTGGGAACTGGCACCAACTTATTTGTTTTAATTTCTTGTGGGACTCTTGTTGTTCGGTACATGTCTACTATGATAGGATTGAGCGATGAGATATGATGGGCTTTAAACACTCAGGTATTTTAAAGACCTCAGGGGGAACACCATCTTCTCCACTGGCACGATTGGTCTTAATGCTCTTTGCAGCAACCTTCACTTCTGCAAAGGAGATATCGCCAATGGGAATATCTGGGAGTACAGACTCAGACACTTTTACTTCTATAAAGTTATCAGCAATACCCTGTCATTATTGAGGAGCTTTTCAAAGTGGGCCTTCCAACCATTGAGGCGATCGGCTGGTGATTCAGCCTTAACCTTGGTGGTTGGTTGGCTTTTCCGCCCAGTAAGAATATATATACTATAGAAACCAGAATCATAGTAGTCACTTACACGTACATTATATGATAAATTACAAGCGAGAACAAGATAATATAAGTATCCTGGCAATATTTACAAAAAAACTTGAGAATTGGGCAATGATGCTGGCGCCTGGTTGCTTGCAGCCCATAAAACAGGCAGCAGCAGCATGATTAATGTTGTTTACCCAAACTGGAAGTAATTGCAGTATTTACTACTTTGAACACTTGCAGTATTGCATTAATACAGAACATACAATAACTGTAATAAGATTAATAAAAATAGTTCCTGATGTACCGGTGCGTACAAACGCAAACACAATTGTCTAAGATAACATATTTAGATTAATATTTACTTACGTTACAGATATACATATAATTTACTTAAATTGTTAAACAATCACAGTAGGTATATACTACCGGTAGTTATTTTTTTCACAGTTATAATGTTAAACAATCGCAGTTTAATCTCCATGTACAGTTTACCAGTGCCGGATTAACTTTACCAGCGCAGTTTACCTATCGTATCGTTTATGTAACTGTTATGATTCTATTATTATATTGTTCGTGTTTCAGTGGATCCTTCGTGTCGCCTCCGGGTTCGTGTTTCAGTGGATCCTTCGTGTCGCCTCCGGTGTTCGTGTTTCAGTGGATCCTTCGTGTCGCCTCCGGTGTTCGTGTTTCAGTGGATCCTTCGGTCGCCTCCGGTTCGTGTTTCAGTGGATCCCTTGGGTCGCCTCCGGTGTTCGTGTTTCAGTGGATCCCTTGGGTCGCCTCCGGTGTTCGTGTTTCAGTGGATCCCTTCGGGTCGCCTCCGGTGTTCGTATTTCAGTGGATCCCTTGGGTCGCCTCTGGTGTTCGTGTTTCAGTGGATCCCTCGGTTCGCCTCCGGTGTTCGTGTTTCAGTGGATCCTTCGGGTCGCCTCCGGTGTTCGTGTTTCAGTGGATCCCTTGGGTCGCCTCCGGTGTTCGTGTTTCAGTGGATCCTTCGGGTCGCCTCTGGTGTTCGTGTTTCAGTGGATCCCTTCGGGTCGCCTCCGGTGTTCGTGTTTCAGTGGATCCCTTGGGTCGCCTCCGGTGTTCGTGTTTCAGTGGATCCTTCGGGTCGCCTCCTGGTGTTCGTGTTTCAGTGGATCCTTCGGGTCGCCTCCGGTGTTCGTGTTTCAGTGGATCCCTTGGGTCGCCTCCGGTGTTCGTGTTTCAGTGGATCCTTCGGGTCGCCTCCGGTGTTCGTGTTTCAGTGGATCCCTTGGGTCGCCTCCGGTGTTCGTGTTTCAGTGGATCCCTTCGGGTCGCCTCCGGTGTTCGTGTTTCAGTGGATCCTTCGGGTCGCCTCCGGTGTTCGTGTTTCAGTGGATCCCTTCGGGTCGCCTCCGGTGTTCGTGTTTCAGTGGATCCTTCGGGTCGCCTCTGGTGTTCGTGTTTCAGTGGATCCCTTGGGTCGCCTCCGGTGTTCGTGTTTCAGTGGATCCCTTGGGTCGCCTCCGGTGTTCGTGTTTCAGTGGATCCTTCGGGTCGCCTCCTGGTGTTCGTGTTTCAGTGGATCCCTTCGGGTCGCCTCCGGTGTTCGTGTTTCAGTGGATCCTTCGGGTCGCCTCCGGTGTTCGTGTTTCAGTGGATCCCTTCGGGTCGCCTCCGGTGTTCGTGTTTCAGTGGATCCCTTGGGTCGCCTCCGGTGTTCGTGTTTCAGTGGATCCTTCGTTAGTTAATTAGTTTTCTTATAGAGTTGTCAATATTTATGACTCCTAGCGGTGGTCATACAAACTAATGAATTGTGGTTGAGCTGTTAATGCAACTTTAATGAATGATATAGTAATAAGCTGTTCAGAAATGGAAAAAATGAGAAAACGCGTCACCGGGGGTTGAACCAGTGCTATTCGTAAGTTTCGGTCTATCAGGCCTCTAATAGGTTTAGACACCACTATATCATTCTTTAAATTATAATAAAATAAAAACTTCTGGGCTCTTTCCTCCGATTATATTATAATCAAGTTAATTAGG
>JAUCBJ010005201.1:0-35477 GCA_032718475.1 Nemertoderma westbladi
GGTGAACTGTACTAGTTCGAATTAAATAAATTGTAACAAAATAAGCTAGAACGAATGTGATATTAGCATGTGCGATGGCCAAAGTAACCCTTTAAAAGGGTTACATTATAATTAGGGACAATTTCCGTAGCTACTTTCAGGGTGGACAGCTCTGAAATTCAAATTAAAGTAGGATATAAAAAAAGGTTTCAGATTAAAGTAGGATATAAAAAAAGATTGAAATTAAAGTTAGGACAATTAAAGTTGGGATATCCTCATGGTCGTTCCGGATACCTCCCGTTCGCTGTACACAGTATTCGCTATTCCTCGTCGTTGTTCCGGGTACCCCCAATTCGCCATATTCCAGTATTCACTCCTCCTTGCCGTTGTTCAGGGTACCGGCAGACCGGTTTGCCATATTCGCTCCTTCTGTCCTTCTTGCCGTTGTTCTGGGTCCCCCGTTCGCCATATTCACTCCTCCTTGCCGTTGTTCTGGAAGGTACCCCCGATCACCATATTCGCTCCTCCTTGTCTGCTTGTTGTTGTACAGGGTAATCTCTGTTCGTCGTATAAATAAGCAAGTATACCAGTATACAGTGCTGCAGTGCTTGACCGGTACCTGCTGTACTGTCACTCTGTCACTACTGTACTACAGTACTAAAGTACTGAAGTAGCAGTAGCAGTCCCTGCCTAACAAACTGCCTAATTTACAAAAAGATAGTATTAGGTACCGTACCCCTATCTGAATGTTGATATCAATGGGATTCGGAGGCGTACATCGACGTCATGGCCAATCACAAACTGACAAATCGTTTTCAAATTTTGAATAATTTTTAAACTGAAAACACCAATATCTCGGCTATTTTAACATCTTATTGGATTCTGTAAACTAAACGCCATTGAATCATTGGTGTGCATTGTGGTTCTGTGATATTATTGATCTAATTAATCTGGTTTTGAATTGGAGTCGTGAACCCCATTAGGGTTTTTAGGCCCCTACTACTACTACTGTAAAGTGCCCAACAAAAAGTAGTTCACGGTGCTCCAATCTGCCAATCGCGACAAGACCCCCCCACCACCACCACGATCCCACAACTACAGTATATAGTACTAGAGGAGCCGAACCGGAACCGAACTGCTGAACTGAAACCGAGCATGGCAATTTTGAATTTTGACACTTAGAAACCTTATGAAATTATATTTTTTTCACTTTATTCTTGCATTTTTTGATCAGATGTATTTATACAGTACTGATATAAACAGGAACATGCTTCACATTTCTAATTTCCTAGTCTAATATAGAGGGATGTGAGTTTTCCGGAACTATGTTTTTCAAGGAAATTTCCGGAAAAGTATATTTGTCCGTTAACGACCACAAGAGCCAACAACAAACCACCTAAACACATCGAAGCAGGAATCCCTTGTTTCTATTGTTTCCTGTACTTGTGTTATACTATATGTTTACAGAATGTGCTTAATAAAATAATTAATAAAATAGGAAATTTTCGGAAAATGGATATGAAATTTCAGGAAAAATGTATATGAAGTTTTCTGAAATTTCCAACCATTCATTTCCTGCTTCATATCCCTACTAATATATTTACATCTTCATTCAGGTTTCTTTGAAAGGTATTTGCGATAAATAGATTGAAAAGTAATAGTATTGATTTTAGTGCAACACCAGCACAATTGTGTTGTGCTGGTGTGGCACTAAAAACACAATCACTTGTGTTGTGCTGGTGTGGCACTAAAAACACAATCACTTGTGTTGTGCTGGTGTGGCACTAAAAACACAATCACTTGTGTTGTGCTGGTGTGGCACTAAAAACACAATCATTTGTGTTGTGCTGGTGGGGCACTAAAAACACAATCACTTGTGTTGTGCTGGTGTGGCACTAAAAACACAATCATTTGTGTTGTGCTGGTGTGGCACTAAAAACACAATCACTTGTGTTGTGCTGGTGTGGCACTAAAAACACAATCACTTGTGTTGTGCTCGTGTGGCACTAAAAACACAATCATTTGTGTTGTGCTGGTGGGGCACTAAAAACACAATCACTTGTGTTGTGCTCGTGTCGCACTAAAAACACAATCGATTGTGTTGTGCTGGTGTGGCACTAAAAACACAATCACTTGTGTTGTGCTCGTGGGGAACTAACAACACAATCACTTGTGTTGTGCTCGTGTCGCACTAAAAACACAATCACTTTTGTTGTGCTCGTGTGGCACTAAAAACACAATCACCTGTGTTGTGCTCGTGTCGCACTAAAAACACAACCGATTGTGTTGTGCTGGTGTGACACTAAAAACACAATCATTTGTGTTGTGCTCGTGGGGAACTAACAACACAATCACTTGTGTTGTGCTCGTGTCGCACTAAAAACACAATCACTTTTGTTGTGCTCGTGTGGCACTAAAAACACAATCACTTGTGTTGTGCTCGTGTCGCACTAAAAACACAACCGATTGTGTTGTGCTGGTGTGACACTAAAAACACAATCACTTGTGTTGTGCTCGTGTCGCACTAAAAACACAATCGATTGTGTTGTGCTGGTGTGGCACTAAAAACACAATCACTTGTGTTGTGCTCGTGGGGCACTAAAAACACAATCACTTGTGTTGTGCTCGTGTCGCACTAAAAACGCAATCGATTGTGTTGTGCTGGTGTGGCACTAAAAACACAATCACTTTTGTTGTGCTCGTGTGGCACTAAAAACACAATCACTTGTGTTGTGCTCGTGTCGCACTAAAAACACAACCGATTGTGTTGTGCTGGTGTGACACTAAAAACACAATCACTTGTGTTGTGCTCGTGTCGCACTAAAAACACAATCGATTGTGTTGTGCTGGTGTGGCACTAAAAACACAATCACTTTTGTTGTGCTCGTGTGGCACTAAAAACACAATCACTTGTGTTGTGCTCGTGGGGCACTAAAAACACAATCACTTGTGTTGTGCTCGTGTCGCACTAAAAACACAACCGATTGTGTTGTGCTGGTGTGACACTAAAAACACAATCACTTGTGTTGTGCTCGTGTCGCACTAAAAACACAATCGATTGTGTTGTGCTGGTGTGGCACTAAAAACACAATCACTTGTGTTGTGCTCGTGGGGCACTAAAAACACAATCACTTGTGTTGTGCTCGTGTCGCACTAAAAACGCAATCGATTGTGTTGTGCTGGTGTGGCACTAAAAACACAATCACTTTTGTTGTGCTCGTGTGGCACTAAAAACACAATCACTTGTGTTGTGCTCGTGTCGCACTAAAAACACAACCGATTGTGTTGTGCTGGTGTGACACTAAAAACACAATCACTTGTGTTGTGCTCGTGTCGCACTAAAAACACAATCGATTGTGTTGTGCTGGTGTGGCACTAAAAACACAATCACTTTTGTTGTGCTCGTGTGGCACTAAAAACACAATCACTTGTGTTGTGCTGGTGTGACACTAAAAACACAATCACTTGTGTTGTGCTCGTGTCGCACTAAAAACACAATCGATTGTGTTGTGCTGGTGTGGCACTAAAAACACAATCACTTTTGTTGTGCTCGTGTGGCACTAAAAACACAATCACTTGTGTTGTGCTCGTGGGGCACTAAAAACACAATCACTTGTGTTGTGCTCGTGTCGCACTAAAAACGCAATCGATTGTGTTGTGCTGGTGTGGCACTAAAAACACAATCACTTTTGTTGTGCTCGTGTGGCACTAAAAACACAATCACTTGTGTTGTGCTCGTGTCGCACTAAAAACACAACCGATTGTGTTGTGCTGGTGTGACACTAAAAACACAATCACTTGTGTTGTGCTCGTGTCGCACTAAAAACGCAATCGATTGTGTTGTGCTGGTGTGGCACTAAAAACACAATCACTTTTGTTGTGCTCGTGTGGCACTAAAAACACAATCACTTGTGTTGTGCTCGTGTCGCACTAAAAACACAACCGATTGTGTTGTGCTGGTGTGACACTAAAAACACAATCACTTGTGTTGTGCTCGTGTCGCACTAAAAACACAACCGATTGTGTTGTGCTGGTGTGACACTAAAAACACAATCACTTGTGTTGTGCTCGTGTCGCACTAAAAACACAATCGATTGTGTTGTGCTGGTGTGGCACTAAAAACACAATCACTTGTGTTGTGCTCGTGGGGCACTAAAAACACAATCACTTGTGTTGTGCTCGTGTCGCACTAAAAACACAACCGATTGTGTTGTGCTGGTGTGACACTAAAAACACAATCACTTGTGTTGTGCTCGTGTCGCACTAAAAACACAATCGATTGTGTTGTGCTCGTGTCGCACTAAAAACACAATCGATTGTGTTGTGCTGGTGTGGCACTAAAAACACAATCGCTTGTGTTGTGCCCGTGGGGCACTAAAAACACAATCACTTGTGTTGTGCTCGTGGGGCACTAAAAACACAATCACTTGTGTTGTGCTCGTGTCGCACTAAAAACGCAATCGATTGTGTTGTGCTGGTGTGGCACTAAAAACACAATCGCTTGTGTTGTGCTCGTGGGGCACTAAAAACACAAACATTTGTGTTGTGCTGGTGTGGCACTAAAAACACAATAGCTTGTGTTGTGCTCGTGGGGCACTAAAAACACAATCATTTGTGTTGTGCTGGTGTGGCACTAAAAACACAATCGCTTGTGTTGTGGTCGTGGGGCACTAACAACACAATCGCTTGTGTTGTGCTCGTGGGGCACTAAAAACACAATCACTTGTGTTGTGCTCGTGGGGCACTAAAAACACAATCACTTGTGTTGTGCTCGTGTCGCACTAAAAACACAATCGATTGTGTTGTGCTGGTGTGGCACTAAAAACACAATCGCTTGTGTTGTGCTCGTGGGGCACTAAAAACACAATCACTTGTGTTGTGCTCGTGGGGCACTAAAAACGCAATCACTTGTGTTGTGCTCGGGGGCACTAAAAACACAATCACTTGTGTTGTGCTCGTGTCGCACTAAAAACACAATCGATTGTGTTGTGCTGGTGTGGCACTAAAACCACAATCGCTTGTGTTGTGCTCGTGGGGCACTAACAACACAATCACTTGTGTTGTGCTCGTATCGCACTAAAAACACAATCGATTGTGTTGTGCTGGTGTGGCACTAAAAACACAATCGTTTGTGTTGTGCTCGTGGGGCACTAAAAACACAATCACTTGTGTTGTGCTCGTGGGGCACTAAAAACACAATCACTTGTGTTGTGCTCGTGGGGCACTAAAAACACAATCACTTGTGTTGTGCTCGTGGGGCACTAAAAACACAATCACTTGTGTTGTGCTCGTATCGCACTAAAAACACAATCGATTGTGTTGTGCTGGTGTGGCACTAAAAACACAATCGCTTGTGTTGTGCTCGTGGGGCACTAAAAACACAATCATTTGTGTTGTGCTGGTGGGGCACTAAAAACACAATCGCTTGTGTTGTGCTCGTGGGGCACTAAAAACACAATCACTTGTGTTGTGCTCGTGTCGCACTAAAAACACAATCACTTGTGTTGTGCTCGTGTCGCACTAAAAACACAATCGCTTGTGTTGTGCTCGTTGGGCACTAAAAACACAATCACTTGTGTTGTGCTCGTATCGCACTAACAACACAATCGATTGTGTTGTGCTGGTGTGGCACTAAAAACACAATCGCTTGTGTTGTGCTCGTGGGGCACTAAAAACACAATCATTTGTGTTGTGCTGGTGGGGCACTAAAAACACAATCGCTTGTGTTGTGCTCGTGGGGCACTAAAAACACAATCACTTGTGTTGTGCTCGTGTCGCACTAAAAACACAATCACTTGTGTTGTGCTCGTGTCGCACTAAAAACACAATCGCTTGTGTTGTGCTCGTGTCGCACTAAAAACACAATCACTTGTGTTGTGCTCGTGTCGCACTAAAAACACAATCCTCTTAGTATTAGTTTAGTCTTTGTTGAGACGTGCTTAGCGCCGTATGTGCGAACTCCATACAGTAAAGCCCAGGCCCCCCATAACTGACCCGACCCCATGCCACCCACCACTCTAAATCCGACCCCCATGCTTACAGCGTCTTTAATTCAGGTACAGTATACAGTATGTACTAATATTTATATATCCTTTATTCACGGTCCAGGACTAACTGCTTCTATAGTCCTTGTTCATTGGTACAAATATGATTAGTCTGCCTGAGTAAAGGTAGATAAACGTTGTACATGTAAGATGCACAGTACGTAGGACGTAGCCTAGAATTTAGGGAGACAGGGGGGTGGGGGGGGGGGGGGGGGGGGTCTGGACGCAAATCACATCTTGGTGAATTAATATCTATCGCCTCAATGGTAAATTCTCAATTTAGGGAAAGGACAAAGGAGCAGGTTACAGTGGTACGTAATTATAACCAAAACAATAAACTAAAGTCATTGGAATAGGTTACAGTATAGGCCGATTCAGAGCTATTCAGCTATTTGCATCGAATTTTCCCTAGAGAGGGATGAATTCTTATTGCGTGGACAGCCCCCCGCTCCTCCTATTTGAAATATGTCGCTGTAGTATCGCAGTCCTCCTACTGTACCTCTGACAACGTACTGTATTCCAGTAATAATGCTTAACTTGCCATTCACTAAATACTTTATAAATAAAGTCCTGTATGATAGATACCACGCCCTTAGTTGCTCACAATGTCCCTCTCTGTCTGCCTAATATAACTTTTAAGATATTTATTTTCTACTACAGTATTTTTAGGAATGAACGTTATGTATGAATTTTACACGTTTTAATCGGTTCCGATTTGCCCCGCTTGGGGGCGTATATATAATAATTAAAAATAACGTCGTGAGAATAATGTTCCATTTAAAAATAAAACTACTACTAGTTTTGAATTTGCATGTTAAATAAGGTATAATAATATAATGATAAATAACATATTTTCACTATGCTCTCGATTCTTTATTAAATCTTTATTAAAATTTAAAATATCTCGAGTAGGCCTACAGTGAAAATAATGTGTTCTACCTTATTTACCATGCAATAAACTACAGTGGCGTGCGTGCAAGGACGCGGGATGTAAATCTTCAGAACACTTCTGTTAATTAATTAATAGTAATACAGTCTGAGAGAGAGAAATCCCAGCCCTTAAATGTCATTATTATTAACCTTTTATTAACCTTATTAACATTTTCGAACGGCCAAAGTGCTTAAATTTCAATCAGCTGGCCTCCCACCTAACATAGCAGTGAGTAGGCCTAACCTTATAGATATTCCCATAGGATTCAATAGGAAGAGCTATTCAGCTGGCGGGGTAATACATTACAAACTAACAGTTGATGCTTGCTTAAGCTACTTGTCTGGAATAGAGTGAGAGAGTATAACTTGGCAAGTAATATACAGTACTTCTCTGCTCTGTTTGGGCCTATCCATTCAATAAATAGTAGTAGCTTACTAGGCCCTCATGAGCACCAGTAGATGGTGTTTCTATCATTGAGTCTATGGCGATTTCAGTGTTATGGGCAAAAACTAATGACTGTATTTTTCTGAGAATTTCTTTTAACACCCATTAAGAGCTGTAGGCTAGGGTTTGTATTTGATTGATTTGGAAACATTATAAATCAGTAAATCAATTTAATATAATTTAATTAAACTCAAGTTTATTATCAGTATAAATAACTAATTAATTCAATTTGTTTTAACAATAATCTCAAATGATAAATTGTATTATTCTCCTTTCTCCAATATCTCTCTCATATATAAATTTTACAATCCTACCAAGACTCACTAACCACAGCTGATACGCCTATACACAAACCTCCATCATCTCATAATATTAATTAGTAATCAACGTACATCATTATTGCATATACATAGCACATAGGTTATAGAGTCCACTACAGAGCGTACACTACAGAAGGGTACAATAAAAACATACAATCAACCGGATACTGTAGTTTCGGAGCATTTAGTGTTTCACACAGATAGACAGACAGACAAAAACAGATACGGATTTCTTACAGTAAGTAAATCTGAGATTATTTTAGAAATAATCATTACCACAGTATTACCATATTGCAATGACACTAAATATGAAAATTGCTACGTAATCGTCCAAAATGAGTTATCAAGGGTTTGTTTTCAAATATCCATATCGATCGACGGGTGTCTGCTTCCATGTACCGTAGGGCGGTTCGCGCCAGTTCGGGGATCTGATCTGATCTTTTTTGGGATTGTGAGGAGCTAGCGAAGCTTTAAATAATAATAAGTAAAAAATCACTCTTTTATTAATCTATAACAAATAAAGAGACAGGGGGGGGGGGGGGGGGTGACTCGACGTAAAACCCGCCTTGGCGAATTAATATCCCGCCTCAATGTTAAATTCTCAATTTAGGGAAAGGAGCTGGTTACAATGGCAAGTTAGCTTAACCAAAACAATAAACTAAACACAATTGAACATGTTACAGTTTTATTTTTGAGAGTAATCAGCTGTTCTTTGCGTCGAATTTCCCCTGGAGAGGGATTAATTTTTATTGCGTCCAGTTTCCCCCCCCCCCCCCCCCCCCCCCCTATCTGCAAATAAAATTAAATAAAAAGGTACCCGCATTGGAACCCTTACGGTCAACAATAATTGCACTATATGTATGTTTTTTATTGATCCAATATGATATTCAAGTTTAACAAACAGACAAAGAGAAAATTACTTAAAGAGGTCGTGAGAAAACTACTTCACAGATAACACGAATATAAATTTGGATACTACTGTATATGTATATGACAAGCGAAACAAACAACAAACGATACAAATATTCAAAAATAGAGGGAAAATAGAACAGGGTAGGGAACAGGTAATTAAAAGATATACAAGATATGCTGGCGGATTCTGGACTGTTACATAATAACTAAGAACATATAGACGGTGACTAATGAAATGGATACAATGATAGAAGATAGCGAGATTTGCAAAAACTGGTCGCTGCAACAAATCATGATGGGTGACGAAACAATGGAAAAACAAAACGCGATGATTGTTCCTTCATAAGACTAACAATAAAACTCATAAAACTAATAATACTAGTGGTTAGCGAGCGAGGGAGATAAGTACAGCGATAAAACATTGTAACAAAGAAAAATGTCTCAACACAAAACAGAATTAATAGTCGATTAAGCACAAAAATGCAAACATAAAGAAGCCTACAACAAATTACAAACAAAAGATATAACAGATCGCGTGATAAGGGTCATGTCAGCAAGCCGGTCCGCTAGTGTACTTTATTAGCAACAAATTACTAACGAATTACAAAAAAATTACATGCAAAAACATGCAGGATAGTTAGCGTGGTGGGGTTAGTACACCGGTTAACAAAGTACTTTATTTACAACAAATTACAAACAAAAACAAAAAAATTACAAGCAAAGAAGATAGAACATATAGCAGCATGATGGTGTCAGCAAGCTGTCAACAAAAAAAATGTACTATATTTACAACAAATTACAAACAAAAACAAAAAAAATTACAAGCAAAGGAGATAGAACATATAGCAGCATGATGGGGTCAGCAAGCTGTCAACAAAATAAATGTACTTTATTTACAACAAATTACAAACAAAAACAAAAACAAAAAAAATTACAAGCAAAGGAGATAGAACATATAGCATGATGGGGTCAGCAAGCTGTCAACAAAATAAATGTACTTTATTTACAACAAATTACAAACAAAAACAAAAAAATTACAAGCAAAGGAGATAGAACATATAGCATGATGGTGTCAGCAAGCTGTCAACAAAATAAATGTACTTTATTTACAACAAATTACAAACAAAAACAAAAAAATTACAAGCAAAGAAGATAGAACATATAGCATGATGGTGTCAGCAAGCTGTCAACAAAATAAATGTACTTTATTTACAACAAATTACAAACAAAAACAAAAAAAATTACAAGCATAGGAGATATAACATATAGCAGCATGATGGGGTCAGCAAGCTGTCAACAAAATAAATGTACTTTATTTACAACAAATTACAAACAAAAACAAAAAAAATTACGTCCAAAACATGCAGGATAGTTCGCGTGGTGGGGGTTAGCAAGTCGGTTTACAAATGTACTTTATTTAACTTCTTTCCGAAGTTTTAGAAGGCGGGATGTAAAAGTTGGTAATCTTAGCCATCTGCCAATACTCAGTGACAGTACCCAACATACTAAAGATAATTATAAATAAAAATGTATGTGGCCATTGGGGGCCACTGTAATTACCAGCCCACCCGTCATTTAAAAGTAATAATAAGGAATGCAGGTTGTGTTGCGTGGTGGAAGAATACTTACAATAAGATTTGGCAAAATGTCATTTATGGGTTACCTATTTATTATGTACATAACAAATCTGTAAAAATTCACAAATCTACTGTAAACATTAAATAGTATGAAATTAAGTTTACTTAATTATTTACAAGGTTATTTACAAACACAGAAAAGTATGTTACACGTTATAAAGTTACACGTTTTGTTTGGGTATAGTTTGGATTTCAAGTCCTAAACTTAAGTGGTGGGGGTCGAATATCGCTCGGCTGATTCGATTGGCCGATCTGGTAGCAGCAGACGCAGATACCAAGCTTGTAACTGACCAGACAGCAACGTAGCCCCTGTGGACACACTAAACGTCTGTTCAAGAGATGTTAGTGTCTCGAGTGACGGTTTGAGTTTCGGTAAGGAAGCAACATCATCCTTCCCCGATAATTCTCTGGATATGAGAACCATAATTTGGGTGAGTTTCTCCAGCAGTTCATTTTCTGGATTAACTTCGGTTGCACTTTTTGTTTTCGATGTTCTACTCTTGGAAGATTTCGTCGAAGACCTGGACTTTGATACTCTTGCCGATGGGCTGGGTCTCTCTACTTTCTCAACATCAGCAGACTTAACCTCGGCAACATTGAGTAGATTAACCAGTTTACTATGAATAACCGATACGATTTTACGAGAAACGAATTTTACTCCAACATCGTAAGCTGCTGGGTCGCTTTTACTAGCCTGATATGGTTTATGGTTTACAGCATAAATCAATACAATGTTGTCCTTCATATTAAGTGAATACCACTGCAGACATAACTGTGAGTCAGTTGCTGTTGACACTACAGGTGATTTAGTCATGCTGACTTTCCCAGAAGCCGCCGTGTCAGCAGTGGGGCGCTTTACTGGATCCATTAGCATGGGACCGTAAGATGTAATGGTTATCCCTGCATCCAGCGACGATGTTTGGTCGGATATAGTATCCAATAAGGTTGATATAATTACTGGCTGCTGCGTTGGGAGGCATTGGTCAATATATTCCGGTAACTGGCTGGCAAAGAAACCATGAGCATGAGCAATTCGCAGTGATATCTGTGTGGCATAAATAGGGTAGTTGACAATCTGATGGGATAGCTCAGATTGGTCGGTGTCATCATTATAGTATGAGCAAACTGAATGAAGCAACGACCCATGTTTGGCATCCTCCTGGGCAGACACCAGACCAGCGACTGAAGATGTATTAGCAAATTGGTTTAACAATGATGTATATGTCAAAATATGCAGCCATGACAACTGGCATTTATAAGAATCAGTATTCTGACTATTAGGTGATCCATCAATGTCTATTATATTTGGGGTTCCATGTGACAACATCAGGTCCAATAGCATAAACTCGGGTAGATTCATTTGGGCACTTGATGAGAGTTTTTGGCCAGATATAGTGGTAGCCCCCACCAATCGCTGTCTCTGACAACTTGAGTGCCCAATAGCAGCGGCCGCACGTATGGCCACCCAGGCCCCACGCCTACACCGCTCTCGCTCTTTGGCTAATGCTCTATCCGAATGCTTTCCTGTGATTTTAGCTTCACTAGTTCTAGAACCTGGTCTACTGCTCGCTTTACTGCCTTCAACATCACTGCCTGAAGTTGCAGACACTATAGACTCGTTATCACCGCCACCAATGGATTCCTTGATACCATAGCGATAAGGAATAATACTCGCATTATCTACCAAACAAATACCTATTTCCAAGTAGGCTTGTCGCAATATTTCTAAATCATTGGATGTGTTCATACATAAGCGTATTGCAGACATCAAAGTTGACACTGTATCTTTAATCGAGAAAAGCCCCAGTAAATTTAGTTGCCTTTGCACTTTACCACTGGTCATTAGAATCTCCAACTCCAAATTAGAATCGCGAAAGCCTACAGATTGGCAAAGGCTAAGAGCGGTGCCCAATATAGATGCAGATAATGTGAGTTTGTATTTATCTGAGCCTGAGCCAACTGTACACAGGTAATGGACACTTAGAGTATGCCCAATCCGTAGTTTGACATGATTCAATAAACTAAATTGATCCAAGAATACATTCCTTAATGGATTGCATGGCGTAGCTAGACATTCGTGAAGCAAAGGTTCTTCTATATTTTGCCCTAATTGAAGTATCTCATTTAATAACATTTTGTGAACAGTTGTGTACATATCTAAACGGCGAGTGGTTGAATCATTAGCTCCATGTTCTAGAGCCCCATAAATGTCAGCCAGGAGCACTAAAGCACCAGTTTTTACTTGGACGGCATGTCTGCTAAGCTGTGGCAAACCTTCTAGATATGAAATACATTTGATTAAGGAATTTTGTGTCGTCTCTGTTGCTACACCATTTTTAATCCCTACCACAGCATATTTATACCAGAGGTCAGCTAAAACATCAATATTATTAGCATTTAAAGCCTCTTTCATGCCCTCCAAACAATAATCACTACATTCTGCAATATCCCGTACAAGGTTATTTATATCACCAATCACGCCCACTCCTTTTATTTGACAAAGTAATGAATCTATTATAGCCATGCGACAGTTGGACCATAGTCTAATATCGAGTTTGTGACGAGACTGAACATTCTCATACTCATGCGATTTTGTATAAACCAAATTTGTATTCACAATGCATTCAGCCGTCTTTAATTCATTCAAGGCAGATAGTGCCATGCTGGCAGCTGAGCTACAATGGTGTCTTTGACTGATGAGAGTGGCTAACTGAATACGACATTGGATTAAGATTTCAAGTTCAGCGCTTGTTTTTGAGTAGGCAGATGGGCTAGTTAGTACTTTAATTAATCTCTGAAGGTTCCTTTCAGCAGCCATCAACAATGTGCCTTTTATTACACCAGAAGTTAATGGTTGGGATGACCCTGTTAGTAAATGGGCAGTACTCAAAGGAACTCTGGCCTCTGTGTCCGACTCTTCTCCTTCTGATTCAGATTTAGCATCAGTCGCCAGTCGCAAAAGTAAATCTACAGTTTTAGGACCACCCCGCCTTGGCTTAATAGAACGAGGTGAAGTAGCAAGCGATTGGTCAGTCTGAGCAGTGGCCACACCATCAATCTCCAATGGGATGTCATCTGGTATGGCATATATGGTAGAAGCGAGAGCTATTAGTAGATTTGTTTGCTGAATAACTAATTTGCAAGTTAGCAGTGGTCCAATAATGTCCGCTAAATTCTTGGATAATGTTCGATCCATCAATAATTCTAACACACGAATATTCGCTGGATCTTTTAGAGATTTATTTGGAATAAACTTCACTGATAACAATCGTGCATCCATTTTTCTCAGTCCAAAACTAACAGGGTTTGGAAGTCTTTCACCACTAAGCATTGAAAAAAGAACGGCAACAGCTTCCTCAAAGAGATGTAATTCTATGAGAGATTCTAACCGTAGCAAGCGAGATGTATAAATGCGTTGTAGATCCCGGCAAACATTGCTAGAGAAATATTCGAATAGTGTAAGCACTGGAAGAGCAGGAAGGTAGTGGGTGCTCCGAACTAACTCATTTGCTGTCCAGTGTAAAGCAGCTATTACGCCACGACTGTCTGCTCTATGTAATTCACTGCCCAGAAAGATGCCTGGAACGAGAAAATTAGTTTCACACCCCGCACCAATACTATATGTAGCATAATCTCTGTTTGCACTCGGATGGGGCAAGCTGCACCCAAATAACTTCTTAAAAAACATAGCTGCAAGTAAGCAGGCTTCAGTTCGGGCTTGGATGTCCTTATATAAGATGTATTGGCCAATTTTGCTTGCTAAAACGCCCCCTAATAAGAAACCCCATATTCCTACATCAGGTCTTAAACTGAATGTAGATGACCTCCAGGCAGTTAAACTATTTAGTGTTCCAGTAATCAAGTCTAATGCTGAATTCCACCAATGCAAGGCACTTTTGGTTTTCCTTAAATGATAAAATACATTACCAAGTTCATTCATTGCTTGAGCAACCAGCCCAACTTCACCAGTAGATTTCAACAGCTCTATTGCATTCTCATATGCCGATATCACAACAGCACTTTGTGATTTACGAAGAGGCATTGATTGAATATCACTAAGCAATTCAAAGTTGCAATTGTGAAGATTGGGTGGTGTGTTTGATGGGATTTCTTCCTCACCTTTAATGAAGCTAACACGAGATCCAGGAGTATGAAGAATATCACAGGAAGTACCTTGGTGTGATGCCAAATATAGTATGAGAAGTCTACGTGCAAAGAGCAGTGAACGTGCTGTGTAATGACTCAGATCTAATGCAGTACGTAGGTGGTCTAAACATCCAGATATATCTAAAGGAACTGAAACTAATTGCATAGCACGCTCCTCTTCTGTTGGCTGCGGCTGTCCATCTTCATAGACAGGAATATCAATTGGCTTACTGAAGAAACCATCCTTGAATTGGATAACAGCTTTGTAATCAGAGTACACTGGGAAATGGATATCAGGTTGTTGAGACACTTCGCCACCGTTGATATCTAGACGATCCAACAACTCATGTTGAGCATGAGCAATTAATGGCATAATTTGTTCAGCATAACGATTATTTGAAGCTGCATTAAGCCGAGTCCCTAAATCCACTAGTGTTTCCCATTTAAAGCTTCTATGTAGAACTTCAAGGGTTACAACCGCGATAGATTTGATCCAACGGTTATCCACTGTGCTCATATCATCGAGAGGTATCTCAAAACCAAGCGGTGCACCACCATGTTCCAAACGTTCGACACCCATCAAAGGTGTCTCCCAATGTACAAATTGTCCTTTACCTCTTGCTAAAGCTTTAGTTGTAAGAGCTAAAAATTCCCCATCCAATGCCACCAACATATCTACAACATTATAGGAACACATTGCAAATGCTTTAATAGAAATTAGACACAGTTCATCAATCTTCAATAGTGGATGAGGACCAGAACAGCAATGCATTGTAGCAGATTTATGAATATTGTAAAGGATTTTTCCCAAATTTTGAAGTTGAGTCCAATGCTGACCCCTTCCAGCCAATGTAACAGCCCGAACGAGCAACTTATAAACAACAGTTAGCATTGCTTTCAACTCAGCTGCTTCCATTTCAGGTGTAACTAAAGGTTCATTAATAGCTGTGCTGGGTGTTTGAGTGGTAGTAACTCCATCTGACGCGCCACTGCGGTAGGTACGTGGAGTTGTTGCCATTGAAGATGCTTCGAGTTCAGGAGTGGGAGGAGCCGCAATCTGACCAATGGCAGCCATAGCTGCAGCATCCAAAACATCCATATCAATATCTTCTTCAGTCATACCAGATGATACATTAAACCCATTAGATATATAAGGCCTACCATATTCAGATGTGGTTGCTGATTCAGAGCATTCCCAACCAATAACTGGCCGACCAGCTGCATCAATAGTAAATTGATTAACATCAAGATTTGAAGTTGTTCTTAAACTTGCTTCTTTCCGAATAACTACTCTGTTCTTGTCATAGAGTTTTGTTAGAAACATTTCATACAAGCACTGTGCATGTAGTCCATTCATCTGTGCCCGATAAGAGTGTTCAACAGAACATATCTTCCTCAGATGTTGCAGACGGTCTGCTTTTTGGACCATAAATGGAACCAGAGAAGATAACGTTTCCATGGCTGGTGCCTCCTTGTCAACTACTTCTGTACGTTGCGCTTCACTCCACCCAGGATTCATTTTCTTATGCCAAGCGATTAATTTATTGCGCCGTTTACTCCTATCCTTCGCAAGTTGTATTTCTTCACGTTTTCCAAGCTTCTCTACAGGCTTGTCTGCTTTTGTGTATGTAACAACGGCTGCTGCATATTTTTTGGATTCAGCTTCAGCTGCACCAGCTTGTCGTAGCATAGATGCTTTATCACGGGGAACTAACTGTTGATGTCGTTTATCCAACCATATTGATGTTTCGTCAAGCCATTCCAAACACAAAGACGCTTTCCCTTCTAACAAACCTTTATGTAAAACCTGTACAAAGAACTCCAAATAAGTTGGTTTACGTCTAAATTTTAACACCTCTTTCATTGCAAGATGGCTAGGTAATGTAGCAATATATGCATAAAGAATATTAGGATCTTCAAAACCAGCCAGCTCTTCAGGATGGGATGGTAATTTAAGAAGGGCAAGCATAGCAGTTTGCAAAGTCTGCACATGAGGATCATCGCAAACTTCAACCTTTACACCAGAAACCTGTTGGCTCTTCTTCGTTTTTCCCTTTCCTTTCTGCTTCGCTTTACTTTCGAAATTTTTATCTTCCTGCTCTTCAGCTGCAGGTTCATCAACAGCATCTTCTTGTGGTAGGAGACTAATACCACTGGCCTCTGTAGTGTCCAAACCACTAGCAGCTTTCTCC
The DNA here is from genome assembly GCA_032718475.1 of Nemertoderma westbladi. Taxonomy (NCBI): domain Eukaryota; kingdom Metazoa; phylum Xenacoelomorpha; order Nemertodermatida; family Nemertodermatidae; genus Nemertoderma; species Nemertoderma westbladi. The sequence goes on from JAUCBJ010005201.1 coordinate 16,606, forward strand.
ATAGAAATAAGCAGCTTCCTGCCGGCTTCATTAACTACTCTCGCCGGACCACTTTGTTTCCATTGGCGAAGTATTCTAGCCAAATGATAGGTTGTCACGGCTACTATGTGATGCACTGCGTCAGTAGCAGCTGTCTGTTTGCGTTGCCTTAAGGATGCGGGTAGCTCCACCAGTACACAGTGAACCCTGAGAAGAACCTGAACCATGGGAATACTAGGAACCTGATAGTGAACCATCGGAATTAGTAAACCATAGCACATCAAAGCTGCCTGCATAGCTAATGGAGGCTCATTCAATACCCCAGCCGTTTCCATAGCAACCAGTAAATGACAACACTCGTGCAACCTAGCAACCTGTCGCTCAGCTGCGGGACCCTTTTCACACAAGGCGCCAGGAAAGAAACGGGATTCCTTTACTTTTATGTCAACAGATACGAAAATAGAAACAACAAATAGACGCAATAATATTGGACTCACATTTTCCATCTTAGTAGGATCTAAATGATTAGTGACCATGGTAAAATCATTAGCTCTGTAGTCAAGTATTTTAGCATCAACTTCCAAGGTAATTGGGTTCTCAATAAAATGGCCCCACAACACCTGACTGGCCTTTGTGGCCACGTGATAGACCCCAACCTGATAGGCTGTCTGTGCAAGAAGTCCCCAAGCGGTTACCACGGGGAGTGGAGTCATGGCAACCAAAGGCCGACAAGATGAACCAATACAATCGCCAATGAGTTCTCCATCCGGGGTGTAGGCTGCCACAGCAAACACATAGCGTTGCCCGGCCTGTAGACCAGTTATATTGAACTCCGTCAACTGACTGGATTGTTGGACACCAGTACCAGTAAGGAGGTTGTCATTGAGACGGGCCTTGTAGTTGCCAACGGTTACTGAATGACCAAATACGGCATACCATCCCACTGGTTGATCAGAATGCCAGTCCCTAGGCTTGAGCGTCATAGTAGAGTCCGTTCGATCGATTAACAATGGAGGTGGTGGTATGTTGGGATTTTTATTGGGAGCAGAATCAACAATGTTCTCCTCATAGACTTTATATTCCGTCTGCTGGTAGCGCTGCAAGGCGATACAAGCTTCTTGCATTAAATGGGTCTTGTCTTTGGCCGTTAGGCCAGTGCGATGGCCAACCTGGGCCCGGGCGATATAACTCAGTGCCTTTGCCAACGGGTTGCCACTAGGAGCATCGAGCAAAGCTGGCGTTTTCCCTGGTAAACCAGAAGAACCCCTAAGTTTGCATTGCAATCGCTGACCCGTTAAAAATAGTTCCAAATAAATGTCATTGTATATGTTAGCCAGTAATCCTGGTCGGTGTTCTTTTCTTATGTCCTCCAGGGGCGCCATGGAAACATCGGATATACAAGCCTCACGACGACCTCTAGAGGCCATCCCTGAAGTGACAACATGATAAGCCCGTTCCAACTGTCCCATTGTGTTATGTTCTAGAATTGGTTTTAATGATCGCGACCCAGTCGATCGTAGCTCAGCCTGGGTCTGCGAGCGAACCATGAACTCGTGAATGGAGTCCCGTCGTTGAGAGCTGTCCACCACCATCTCCAACAGCAATGCCAATCGCAGGGAGCACTCGGCTGTTGCCGCAGGGTCTGCGTAACCAATGTCCGCCCAACACATAATCCTTTGGGTTTTATCCAACAGGTCAACCCACTGCAACGCGTTCTCAACTCGCGTAAACTGCCGAGCCCCGTCCCCCAACAAGGAGCCCGTTTGAAACTTTTGAAACACTGACTTACAGCGTGACCATAGCAATAAAGTAACATCGGTTAGAACGTCTCGTTCTAATAGTTCAGGATTAATATCTAAACAGTCCAACAAGGTATCAGCTAATTTATGTAAATTATGTAAAGTGTAGGCAGCTTTGTTGGAGATCGGTATACTTGGTGCATTAGTTTCAGTTTCAACCTCTTCAACGGCATTAACTGGTTCGTCTTTGTCTTCAACATCCTCATCAACTTCAGTCTGAAGTTGTACTCGGGATTTCTTTACTCTGATTGTTGTTGCCACTAACGGCTTCAACATTTTTAAAATTGTTAAGGTTTTTTTGTATCCAATGAAATCAACTTTGCTACCAATATATCCAATAAGAAGATTGGATAACGTATCGAATGTTTCCCAATTTTCAAAATTAAACGCCGCGTATGTAAATCTCATAGCTGATATTAAATCAACGCCATCGCCCTTAGTAACAGCCAATGACATCATAAAATGCTGGTCGGTGTTATCTAACATTCCATTGAGAGACTTTTCCTTGGAAGATTCCAAGGAGCTTCCTATTCCCCCAGCAATCAGCTGAGAACCGGCGGAGAATAACTCGTTGTAAATATCCAATTTATAATCGACATCTGGGAGGGATGGTTGCGCCACCCTGCGGTGAGTTCCAGTAAGCGCTTTCAATATCCCGAGCATTTGGGCTGCCGACCCCTGGAATAGTAAATCCAGGGTTCTCTCTACGGGGTTCCTGGGCCACTGATTCGATACGTCACGGAGTGACCGAGTTTTAAACTGCTTCAATAGAGCCCGACGTTTCTTTAGTTCAAACACTTGTTTCGCGAAGAGAAACACACCAAGGCGAATGGAAGACTCGATAAAATAAGGGGAAGTTGTGACGTCATTTGGATTATCCGACAGCTCTTCTAGGTCGCTAAGTTCTTTTACTTTGGCGGAACAACGTTTAAAATATAGATCGGCCTCCCCGGAGCGGTTACTCTGGGTGTATGCGTCCAGGACAGCGGCGTACAAGGTGGTCCGCCACGGAAGGTACTCGGGCATCGCCAAAGGCAGATTCAGCTCGACGATCTGACTCGCCCAATGCAAGAACTCTAGAAGTCTGTTAGAATGACCACCCAACTCGAGTAAACGTACACTAATCTCGTACATGTGGGCCGAGCCACCGAGTACGACCCAAGCCAAGCATTCATGCGGCCAAACCAGTTGCGTCAACGCTCGTAGAAACACTAATAACTTAAATAATTCTTCGACGCAGAAGTCAGCATTGAAATCGCGCTCTATTGCGTCACGAAACTGCGATATCGCTTTTCCCAAGAGAGCCTTGTAGGTGTAGTGGGCCATGACGCCGTACATCCCATCCAATAGGAAGGTCGATTCTATTGACTCTGGGCTGTTGAATGTAGTGAGGTCGTGGGAAGGGAATCGGCTTAGGTAACGGGAGTAACACTGATGCAAAGCCAAACTGTGTTGCCCTTGTTTCAACACAAATTGCCCAGTTTCTATGACGGCGCCAGCGAATGTGACTGAGTCCAGTCGACATTCGTATTTATTCCAAATTCCAAAGAGAACATTAAAGTTCCGACCATATGGAACCTTTCTATCGCCTCCGAGTTTCGTTTTAGTGGATTCCAGTTGTTTTCTAAAGGCTACGAGTTCATTGTTGAAATTGAGTAGCAAGGGGTTGGGTTTGTTAGGGTCGCTAGGCTCGTAGTAACTAGCAGTACGGATAACCGGCTGGTTCTGGGCCACTTTGCGAGCCAAATAGTTCGCCATATTCGAATCCGCGCCGTAAATTATATAAATATGCAGTAATAATATTATAATCAGGTACACTTTTTATAAAAGCATCATATAGGCATACAACTGAATTAAATATAAATTTATATGATTTACGAATTAAAACAATTTCATAAATTAATTAGTATTATTTTACATTGAGAACACGCGGTCTCCATTTGGTATCCTATTATATTATATTATTATAACGTTTGTATGAATTACTCCTCGCTGTCAAACGGTAAATGTTGCCCATCCCGCCCTTCGCTTTCATATCTTTTTATGTATGTCTGTTTTATTTTATACAGTATTTATATTATATTTATATTTATAAAATAATGAATAATTAATAAGCCTTAGCAACATTTATAAATATGCCATCGGAAGGTGTTACCTACCTATAAATAATACAAATTCAAAGTGCAATCTCACCACATGGATCTAAATTATATTGTTGTTGACGTGGGTTGCCTGGCAACAAGATAATATATTCAATGGAAAAAGACACAATAGAGGTAAATTCAAATTGAGAAATCATAAGTTCATTTGACTAAGTATACAGACCATGTCGAATATAGTGTCGTCGTTATTCAGGTACCTCCCCCCAAAAATGTTTCCTACAAATCTTAATGAGATTATTTCCATTTTCAAACGCCTGAAGCTTGAAAGCAAAAATCCTGGAAAAGGAGGGAGGTGAAAACTATCTAGATTTCAAATTTCATGTAATCTCATTAGGATTTGTAGAACAATTTGGGGGGGGGGGGGGGGGGGGGGTCTACAAGGCTGAGAGATAATTCCCTCTTGAAATTAACTCCCCAGTAATCACCATCCCCAGAGAACACTCCTCAGTCGTCACAGGCTAGGCTGGGAACACTCCCCACTTATCTCAGCCTACGCTGAGAACACTCCCCTTAGGCTGAGATGACTCCCGTAATTGAGTTATACTGTATGTAGTTCATGTGGTATTAGAGTTCAACTGGTATTTTCGTATATTGCAAAAATAAGACTGTAACCTATGTTATTGAGATATCGTTTATTGTTTTGGTTAGAAAAGCCCGCCACTGTAACCTGCACCTTTCCGTTAACTAAGAAATCTAGGGAGAAAAGTGGGGAGTGTTCTCAACCTAGGCTGAGAAGAATGGGGAGTCATATTTGGTGGGGAGTTATCTCAGCCTGTTACACCGGGCAGGTACTTGAATAACGACGATCTGCTAGTTTTGAAATACATAACATATTAGTACATGTATGTTCGTTTCATTTAATCGTGATAATCAATGTCAATTTCTTAAGATTATATTTTCTAGTTCACTGCGGCTAGCATAAAGGTACTCATTTATACAGTGCAGAGGTGGATTTAGTTCACAATATTTGTGACCTGTTGTTATTTGTTACCCAAGAGGTCAACGTTTTATGTTAAAATAAATGTTATACTAAACTAGGATATGCCGGTTTGACCATTTTCAAACCGGCCAGGCCGGAGCCGGATTTGTAAAAAAAATTCCGGCCAAAGCCGGATTTTTTTAAATATCACCACATCGCGAATCAGCTATTACCTGTATGCATGAACAGAAGGTACCGCGTCATTTGGTCCTTTGGGCGTTAGGTCCTGTGTCGACAGATATAATAAATCAGAAATTGTGTTTTGAGTTTCTTTTGTTCAACAATTTAGAAATACATTACAACTCGCCTCGCCCCGCCAGTACCTACGCAAAATAGCAAACTACTGCATAACTACTGTATGCGTGAAGAAGGGCAATGTATTTCCTATTGATAGAAGACATCCAATGCCAAGGTTGATGGGTCCCATGCTTGTTACGGGGTGCACCACTTGCATATAGGATCGCGGTCTCACCATGGCGATTGCAGGAGTGTAACCATGACAACCCTAGCCTGTGACCCCATAATAACAATGGTTCATTGATGATAACTAAATGAAATAAAACTATGGAATAAATAAACATTATATGGAATTAATTTGAAATTTATTCGCAAGAATCTGTAGAAAGAAACACAAACAATACAAAATAACATAAAACTAAATTATTCATTTACGTCAAAACAATCGACAACATACCCATATGTACAAACACAACACTCAGTAACGCTAAATGGTAATCAATAATAAATCAATAAAAATTAATTGCTTAAATATTCAGAAATATAAATATTCCAAAGTATCACCATAAACTCCTTGGGCTCCTCGGTATTTGCAAAGCCTCGTTGAATAATGATACCAAACAAATAATCTAAACAATAACTAATATATTTAATATTAAACTAATAAAAAAATACCCAAAATTATAATAGAAATACTAGAACTAGAAAATACTAAAAGAAAACATTACTGATATCACCAAAACTGAAAAAACTGTATAAATAATTGCATTAAATTATAAAGGCATTTCCATATGGATTAAAAACTGTTTCATCATTGCATAATAATAAGAACAAGGTAGTTTTGTCACTCCGTCTCGAAAAGAAATGAACAAGTTAATATTAACGATAAGAATAGATCATGAGAGCGAGAGGTTGTCTGTCATACACGCATTCCTCCAACACGACAGAGCTGAATAGATATAAAATAAATATAAAATAACGATAGAAAAATAATATTTGAAACAAATTGTTGTGATTTTATATGTAAAGCCATTTAACAATTAAAGTTAAATTAAACCAAAATGAAGTTAATTTGTTTTATTATTCAAAAATTTATTATCAACATTAAATTTGGCTTTAAAAATAATTCAGTATTTTTTACAAATTAGAAGCAAAACTTTTCTACTTCGATCGTTCGATGCTCTTTCAACACAATTTAATATGATTTAAGAAACTACACCAAAAATATTTTCACATTTTATTATTTTGAATATGAATAGAAATGCAAACCTACGGGTTACTTTTTTCCATAGGGAAAAAAAGTACTCACTTTTTCTTCCGCTTTTTGGCTATCAGAGTGAAGAAATGTTTCAAGGAAAAGGAATAAAATTAATTAACAAATACAAATAAACATATAATTACATAATATTGCGTAGACCTATTGCGTTGGTAATGTCACTGGCTTATTATAGGCGCTTAAGGTTTCTGCGGCACTTTCTACTCCCAATTGGGAAGGGGTGCCGTTTACTGGGACTCAAGTCGGTTCCCAGACAAGGAGTAGAGCCGTGGAAAGGGCACCGACACAAGGTGCAGAAGTGGTAGGAACACCCCTTGGAGGTGCAAAAACCCTGGAGTGCGGGGGGCGCCACTCGAGCGGGGTACTCGCATCGTGGACACCGGAGAAGCAACTGGTCGCTCGGGAGACTTTCGGCGACTTTCCGGTACTTCTCGTACAGACAGTACGACTGCCGGGGAGTGCTCGAGTCCATGGGGGGAGTGCAGACTGTCGGCTGCGTTATAGAGAATGGATTGGACCCGGACGTCCTTGCTACGCTTCCGGAGTACCGAGGTCGGAGGTCCGGACGGAAGAACGTGCGTTTCTGAGGCGACCAGTTCTGCTCGCCGGCTGCGTTCATTTTCTCGTAAATATTATCGATGAGCTTCACTCGGTATCTGTCCACTAATCGGTCGCCTTTTACGATGTCCCTCCAGGTGCGGCAGACCAGACAGGCGCGCCGCAGACTGTCGCCATCGAGGTGACCCAATACGAGGTGCGAGATTCCCCTACAGGATAGTCGCGTTACGATGTCATCGGGTACCGACGAGTCGGGATGAGTAGGATTAACTAACGGACTGGCGGTAGCGAAGGAACGCCATAGATCGCTATCGTCGTAAAAACCCGATGTATCGCTGGCAATCCCAGAGTCCTGCAAGGATAGGTCGCCAATTCTATCGATGGAGCTACCGGTATTCGATAACATTATAACTGTTTAGTTAGTTAAATAACTAGACTAGTAGACTCCGATCAGACGAAAATGATACGACAGCTTCCAATATTACCGGTACATGTTTCAATTTTCAAATTCATGGCTTCACCTCACCCCAACCCGCCACCAGTGATAGAGAAGACGTTCATGACGTCACTGCAATAACAAGAGCTCAGCTCACATGCATCCACCAGTCTACCAGCACCTGCAGCTCATTCTTCCGGATTTAAGGCGAAATAGAGCATGAGGCGGAGCGCGGAGGTAATAGCAGATTACAGGATTAGTACCAGAAAAATTTGTCAAACTTAGGCTTATCTAGTTGTTGTCATAACTAAAACCGGTACGGTACTACAGTACTAGTGTACTCACAGTCACATACTTATAATAAATGCTAAAATGGGGCAATGGGCAATGGGGTGTGGCGTTATTATTATTATTGCATATTGCCTTTGCTTTATTGCATGCATGATTGCACATTGTTTACAAATCACAGTATATCATAGAGCACAAAATATGACACTAATTACCCTATCTACTGTATACCATCGCAGTCCTACCTAGTTAGTATGTAAGTAAATACACCATATAATACTTGAAAATAAATACAGTAACTATAAATCAATACGTGTGTAAGGATGACACCAACCCAAATATTAATAATAGTGTTATTATGTTATTAGAGGAAGCTATTATCCTTCCAAGACTTCGCTTTGATCTATATAATATGTCACCGAACATAGAACATAGTGATTACCTTACCAAACATTAGTAATATACTGGTGGGCTCCTTACCAGCTGACCAGTGAACCGTGGAATATTAAATAGGAGACGTACAGTAAACGGTTGTAGTACAGTTTGTACGCTACTCTAAATTTTATAGTTTATTATTGGTGTTACTGGTGTTATTGGTGTTATTGCGGACATACAAGGTATCAAATAGTATTTCCAGGTCTATCTTTTACCTGAGCCGCTAGCTGAATGGTTAGAGCGTCAGACTTCCAACTCGGACGTCACCAGTTCGATCCCACCTGGACGTCATTGCCGACTTTGCAAAAGCTGTGCCCAACAAAAAGTTACTCTAAATTTGTTATAGACGCATTCAGGCATTGTGAATAGGCCTAATTAGAACTCGACCATAGACTACAACAATAAATGCTGAAATGGGTGTACAAAAAGTACGAACTAATATGACCATGCTACGCTGCCGTGGTATGGTGTATGGGTTTATTTAATTATGTCTTTATCCTGTTATCGCCATCTGTAATACTGTAATAGAGCACAATAAATGACACAGATAAACAAACTCATCCACAATTTCTATGTCCAGATGTCTGAACCATGAACCGTACCGTAGCTAGTTTAATTCTAGAGTAACGTTGTAATTTAACCGTACCGTATAAGACTTTGGGATGAAATAAATACATTTAGTTTTTTTATTATTAAACAGAATTGAGTTATCACGCTTATAATCTTCGGAGATAGGCCCTATTGACTAATTAAAGCTCATTTTCTTTGTGCAGTTGTGCGTTTACAGGTTTAGGTCCTACTTATAAAGCTGAAAGCTGTAGCACTAACATCATCAGAACATGCAGACATGTTCTGGGCCTATCTATCAGCCTATTGACTTTAGTTTATTGTTTTGGTTAGAATAAAGTTCCACTATCCAATATAATATATACACTCACAACAACTGATTTTACATACCATTGCATTTGCCAATTATATTTTAATGTTTGACATACTATTTATGCTGCCACAATTTCAGTCAACAACAGTTACATTAGGTCTTAGTCATGTGTTCTAAAATATATACAAACACCCCTTTTCCTCCATGGTATGTGGGTGTTCCGAAGCTGAACTAGCGATTTGCTATAGTGGAGGACCACCCACACAGTACCCAGCAGATTACAGTCTGCTGTGCAATTACTCATGAATTATTTCGTTTTTATTGAGGAATAAATAAACTCAAACTCAAACTCAAACTATCACTATGTGAACTGCTCCTTTCTGCTTTCCCTAAACAGCTAAGTCTGTAAGTAGACAATTTATCAATGCCGGCGCCGGCGGGATATTAATTCGCCGATATCGGATTTGTGACAGGCACTGGCAGACTGGTTCTTGGCATATGTCAGTATGTTGGGTTGGCAGTTCAGCAGTTGGGTCAAGAAAAATTGGGCTAAACAGCAGAATAACTGAATGCTGGAATGAGATAGGCCTACAACATGTTTTATGATTATCTGGTTATGGCGGGAAATATCTAGGCCTAGCCTAATACTCTAATACAGTACAGTAATACGACTGTAATACATTATTAATGAAAGTAACAATGTGTTGGCAAGCTGTGTTTTTCGAGGTATTTGTTATTATACATTTATTACAGGAAGGGATCTAAAAAAAAGTACGCTTGTGATTGGATTAGTCCTATAATTGTGCCAATAAGAGATAAGTTATTTTCGGTAAAATAAACTTTTCATTCTACAGTAGGTTAAGACCCCTAGATCCCTTCCTGTAATAAAAGGATTAATGAAGACTAACTTTGTCGCATAACCCGACTCTTAATGAGAAAAAATTTATATCTCAATAAGAGCGAAAATAGAATCGAAAAGATACAGTATGTAAAGAAGATGACCTTTGGAGAAAGGGCTTACAATCTAATTAATTACAGTATATCTTCCAATTAAATTGTATAATTAGGAACTACAAGGTTACTTTCTGTAAGGAATCCTAGAAATAAAACAAGTGTTGACGATGACTGAGTGATCATCCAAATTTCAGTGGGGGATTTAGAAATTTCGAAAGGGGTATGTACAGTAGTACTGTACATTATTTAGGGGAACACCGCACCCCGCCCCCTGCACCTTGTTGGAATTATCGAATAATCGGATGCGCGCCGTACAAAGTATAAATTCGCGCCACGCCAGGCGAAAATTCCCGCCGTAAATGTTTAAAATTCGCGGCGACCTAGCTCAAAATTCGCACCGAGTCAACACAAAAATTTTCTAATTTTGCAATAAAATGTAAATTATTACTGTATAATTAAATTGGTCTGTTGGTAAATACAGTGTTGATAAAATGCAGCAGACAAAATGATACTGTACGTAATTGGAAATCAGTCAATAACCTCAATAAGTACACCTTAGTAATCATCCACCAAGTAATCATTTTTTGTTCCCACGACTTTTGCAAACTCGTTCGAATGACTTTTCAAAACTCGGGGAAACAAATCTAATTGGCTGGAGTGGTTTCTATACCAACAAACACCCAATCAAGTTTGTTTCCCCGACTTTTGCAAACTCGTTCGAACAACTTTAGAAAACTCAGGAAAACAAAAGTTTGTTTTTTGTAATATTTTTTTTTGTTCTCCCGACGTTTGCAAACTCGTTTGAACGACTTTACAAAACTCGGGGAAACAAATCGAATTGGCTGGAGTGGTTTCTATACCAACAAACACCCAATCAAGTTTGTTTTCCCGACTTTCCACCGAAAAAAAAGATTACAAAAAACAAACTTTTGTTTTCCTGAGTTTTCTAAAGTTGTTCGAACGAGTTTGCAAAAGTCGGGGAAACAAACTTGATTGGGTGTTTGTTGATATAGAAACTACTCCAGCCAATTAGATTTGTTTCTCCGAGTATGGCAAACTCGTTCGAACGCGTTTGCAAAAGTCGGGGAAACAAAAAAAGATTATAAAACTAGCCGCTCGGGGCCACCATACCATCTCCCGTAGTTTGTGCGCCTAGAGCTATCATTGAATAGGCGGTTTATAAATACAAATTATTAATAATAATTTGAAAAGACTGTAGAAACCTTGATTATGACAGAAATACACCTGTTTGTTAACTAACTTAGTTCAACTTTATTCAAAGGTGGGGGGGGGGGGGGGGGGTTCTTATTCGAAAAGATACGGTAATTTTGGGTGGAGACCATAAGTTATACTGTATATACCTACCATAACTTGTATGTAGGCGTTAGACAAAGCCATCTAAATAATATACAGTATATTATTATTTAAAAATAATTTTATATTTCATTATTTAGCCTTTATAATTAGCCTAATCTGCCCATTTGCTATTATATAGATCAGTAGATGGCCTTCATCTTACACAACCCGACAACGCATCACTACAGCACTAGTCACAACATTTTTATTGACATTATAACTTTTTGATATAGGCCTACTGAGAACGTAAATTTGCGTAAGAATGGCGTCGATCGATCCTTTCGAGAAACCACAAATAATATCCCACGTCCAACAAAGTATGAACTATACGTTGTTCGATGCGTCGTGGGTTCCTTGTTCGACAAAGTTCGTAGTTCTCGGGTCACATCCGCGAAACACGGGAGCCTTGCAAATATACGAAGTCAATAAAGGCGGCATCAAACTCGTAAAAGAATGCGAAAAACCGGTTTCCTTTAAATGCGGCACGTTCAACGCCGCTCCCACGTATCAACGTCATCTCGCCACCGGGGACTTCAAGGGGAACCTACAACTGTGGGATTTAGAGAAACTTGGATCTCCTGTCTACAGCGTTGCGGCGCATAAAGAAATCATAAACTGTGTGGACGGAGTGGGGGGTTTAGGAGTGGGGGAGGGGGCTCCTGAGATAGTGACGGGGAGTAGGGAGGGGTCGGTAAAGGTCTGGGATCCGAGGCAACGGGACGTCCCGGTCGCGAAGATGGAGCCGATGGAGGGCGAGAGTTCGCGAGACTGTTGGGCGGTCGCCTTCGGGAATGCGCACAACGCCGTGGAGCGATGCGTGGTAGCCGGTTACGATAATGGAGATATTAAACTCTTTGATCTCCGGAATATGTCGTTGCGCTGGGAGACGAACGCAAAGAGCGGCGTCTGCGGGTTGGAGTTCGATCGAAGAGACATCGCGATGAATAAACTCGTCGCGACGACTTTGGAGTCGAAGTTTATCGTATACGATATGCGGACGTTCCATCCGGAGCGGGGCTTCGCCAGCCTTACGGAGAAGGCGCACAAGAGCACCGTGTGGGCGGTGAAACATCTGCCGCAAAATCGGGACGTCTTCATGACGTGCGGTGGTAGCGGGTCGTTGTGTTTATGGAAGTACAGCTACCCGGGTAGTCGTTCTAGGACGTTGGACGACGGACACCAGGTGGGGGTTATGGGGAGTCTCGCTCAGCTACAGAATATTACCTTGAGTTCCCAACCTATATCGAGTTTCAATTGGAATCTGGATAAACCCGGTCTGGCTGTCTGCACCGCGTTCGACCAGAACCTCAGGGTGATACTTGTTACTAAAACCAACACACTATAGGGATCTGGTCTGGGTAGATTGTGTGGCACTGGGCGTTATTATTCCCAACATTTTGCCAATATAATAATAACAATATTTATTTTCTTCCGACATTGTTTTTGGTTTTCTTTATTTGTTTGTATATAGAGTAACGCCTGTTCTATAACCAATATTGTTTGTATTGTAAATAATTTAATAATAAATAAATATTAATTGTAACTCCATGTTTATTTATAATCAATAATCATTCGTGATATTCAGTTTAATGAAAGAATGATAATACCTTGCTGGCTAACCTGCTAAACGGACCTGGTCTCCTTTGAGTGAATCTATTTAAGGAATAAATAAAAACCAATAAACTACCCATTATTAGTGCCCTGACAAATGTGACTAATGTACCTTGACGTTTTTATTTCATAAGTTACCCGCGTGCATTGAAATGTCACAGGTCATTGGTGCGATCCCTGCATGGAAACCAGGGCAGTTTTCGTTTCGGCACAAAGTTTTAGCCAGGGCGCATATCTGCCTTGCATCGTTAAATGATAGCTAAATGGGTACTGGAGTTTCTTCTGGGGAGTATACAGTTCTGGGAGGACCTCACTGGAAATAAGTCGTCAGACTTTGTGCGTAATCCATGTCCTAACGGGAGAAGAAAACTATACTTTTTTTTTCTAATCTCAAATAATATTGGACACACATCGAATAAAACGCTCAAAACAAGCTGCATATTCATTCGACTAGAGATATCGAGAAAAACACACACCGATTGAATTAGGAACGGTATCAATATTTTGTGATTTTTTAATGAAACTACCCTTCAGTATGCCTAGTACATACAGTATCCATTATTGGCTCATTCCATGAAAAGGTCGACCTCCCCACTAATTTCGAAAAATCAGATGTAGCTTTGAATTTATACTTATTTTAGGTCAAAATTTATCGTACTTCATGAATTCAGTGCTAAAAATTGTATCAACACAGGTGGTTTCTCAAAAATAGTCGAATTACAAATTATGCACCTGCTCTGCACAGAATGTGAATAAAAGTGTGCAAAAGTTCGTTTCCTGTAGGCACTTCCTATGACCAATAAATTAGCATTTCTGAGCATGTACCAAATCAAAAACAAACCCAATTTCGAATTTTTTTGGTTTTATTTAATTTCACCAGTGTTTAATGCCTCTGTAATGAAAGCAATAAAGTTAATTATGTGATGTCCCATACTTTACCTAAAATAGTGAAATTTTTAGTTTATTCACAGAGATGTAAATCAGCCTAATCACCCAGTGGAATGCAAAGCACGTTTGTGTTGCGTCATCGTATAAAACAATTAGTTTCATCTTCACTCCCTCAGAAATATCATGGCGGCCAATTGAAAATTGTCCCATACTTTAGGGTGAGTGAGGGAGACTTGAACCCCAAAAGTTTTAATCGCTCTAAAGAACAGATAAATGAATTTTTAATGCCGTTTTAACTTTTTCACATTACATTTAGGATTGCTATCATTATGTGAGAGTTTGAGAATTTCAACTCTTAAACTTTTTTAATTAAACCAATTATTCGTATTTTCGAAAAAGCGTCAATGGGGGGAGACTTGACACCTAGGGTGGGAGACTTGAACCCCACCTCACATTCTTGTAAATTCGTTCAAAAATGCTTAAGAAGTGTAATAATTACATGTTCAACATGTCTATTTTATAGTAGAGCAGCAAAAATGCAAAAAATACGATTATTAATTTGTCAAATTATTATCCCAAATTTTGTACAAATTTGGATGGTCGTTCACATGGGCCTGGTTCTCCTAACAATAAATAAATAAATAATAGTTCATTAAAACCGCAATAAAATTTAACGCGGAAAGGTACTTTTTAATGATAAACATCTTGTATAATTTTCAATCCAGGACCATTTTAATTGTTTTCCTGTAATTCTATTGATGTGTGCCGCTTTCTGACGTAGCGGCATCTTGTTTAAGTTGTCAATCACCAAGTTGGTGGGCTACCACATTGCAAAGAGGGAAGGAAGAGTTGTTGGTTGTCTTGGCTGGGTTTGGTTTAGGGTTTAGTATAGAGAGGGGCTACTCGTACTGCATGGCCTGGTGTAATGGTTCTCTACGTGGGTGTATCTCTAGGTAGACGTAATCATTGGCGGGTTCAAGTCTCCCTCACACTCGGACGTCAAGTCTCCCCACATGGGCCTTTTTTCTATTAATTGATATAATTTCAAAACGGCTGAACCAAAACTGGAAAACAATATATGGAAGGATATTGCAATAATTAGTCAACACATGTTGTGAATTACAATAACATACAGTAAAATAAGGATGCGAATTTTCATTCGTTGTAAAGGGCAGAAATTTACTTTTGAATCCAAAAAAGGTTTATTGACAATAAAACAAAAAATAACCAAAAGGTACAGTAATAAAACATTGTTGCGCGGGTGTAGCCTACATGTATTTTACACATTTTTGTGTGATATTGTTAAATAATTTACAATAGTTTTTTTTAGTTTTTTTTTTAGTTTTTTTTTCTAAAGTCAAGTCTCCCTCACTCATCCTACCATTAAAATGGCGATTATATTAGTGCACTGTATTAATGTAATATGTGAAGCCAGGAGTGTTATAATACTCTAAGGTCATAGTCGGTCGTAAGAATATGAGTCTATATTAGAACTGAGAATCATTCCTCAGTCAAGAAATCTTTGGGTTTATGCATGTAAAGTCCCATACTTAACCAAAAAATAGTGAAATTTTTAATTTATACACAGAGAAGTAGTCTACTACTACTACTACTAGGATCGGCATGCTGCATTGCAGCTGCATTTTTAAGAATGCTGTGCCGGCTTGTCAACAAAATTGCACCGCCACAACTCCCTATCACCCATGACATTTGCTAGATCATCCGCATCTTCAAGGCCAGTGTCCTTTAAGATGCGTCTCAAGAAAGTCATGGGCTGTCCACCATGCTTATTCACTCCATGAGGCTGCCAAACTACAAGATTATGCACTGGCTGGTCCTCACGGCGAAAGCAATGTCCTGCAAACCGGAGGCGATTTTGTTCTAGTGTCAAGCTTGGGGGAACCAATGAGACACCTCCAATGTTATATAGTATCTGGTTGGAGATGTGTGCATTGTACTTGACACAATGAACCAACACTCAAACTCAAACCTTGACACAATAGAAGTAGTCTAACTCAGACCTTATATGAAACCTGGAGGGCAGGAGTGTTATAATGCTTTAGGGTGATAGTAGGGGGGAAGCATAGAAATATGTATTTGTACTAAGAATCATTCCCAGTTAACTAATCTTTGAGTTTATGCATGTAAAGTCCCGTCCGTACTTTACAACAAATTTCAAAAAATTTAGCGGACATGTGTCTTCTAACTCAATATATTGAGTTAGCGGGCATGTGTCTTCTACTGTAACTCTATATATTGAGTTAGCGGACATGTGTCTTCTACTGTAACTCAATATATTGAGTTAGCGAGCATGTGTCTTCTAAATCAATATATTGAGTTAGCGGACATGTGTCTTCTAACTCAATATATTGAGTTAGTGAGCATGTGTCTTCTAACTCAATATATTGAGATAGCGGACATGTGTCTTCTAAATCAATATATTGAGTTAGCGGACATGTGTCTTCTAACTCAATATATCGAGTTAGCGGACATGTGTCTTCTAACTCAATATATTGAGTTAGCGAACCCGGACATATACTGTATCTACAATATATATCTAAAAAAAAATGAGGATATCATGTCCTCTTAGGTGCGCAGAAAGTTTGCATACTGAAAACTTCAAAATTCGTAAACTGGACACACTCATGTAATGTATGCCTATTGGCTTCCGATTATACTAATGTTATTGCTGACACAATTAGGCTAAACGTTTTACATATTTTGTGATGTTTTGTTGTAAATTTTCTAACATTACATACTGTACTGTAGGGGGTCACAGTTATAGCAATACTAAGGTATGTGCTATCACTAACATACCTCTCATTTTCCTCTATGATTCTAATGTCGTTAACGTTCGTTTGAAAGAACTTAATAACAATGTTGCTATCAGAAACTCTTGGGGGTGTGAGAACCAACTGTCTACAGTAGTAGTCTATGGGGACTAGTCGCTGTTCGGCAACGGAACGGACGTGACTTCTACCGAACAGCTTTTTACCTGAATAAAGATCGGATGAAATAATTATTTAAAACCGAAACTTTATCAATCTGTGTTCCTGTAAATATACTGTACAGTAATTTTATACATCGCGGCGCTTAAACAATAAGTTTTCATATCGATTGCTACAAAATCCTTTCTCCATTCAAGCAATCCAAGCAAAACACACTTTGGAATGTGATAATTGCATGAGGATCAGAACATTACTTAAAGGTGCCAATTTTACTGCACATGAGTGATATATAACATGCCTATCGGCCTAATAGTCCGTGGAAGTGGCACGGGACGCAGCAAACTTCGCCCGCGAGCAATCTGTGCCCTCAAAATGAGTATTAACAACCTCGTTTATTGTTTTGGTTAGAAAAATTCGTCTCTGTAACCCATCGTGTCTGTAACCTTCTCCTTTCCCACAATCGGGTGAGGGTTGGACGCGGGCGAATATTGCACCAAACCAGTGCTACCGGTATTTTATGAAAAATGATATCTATTAAAATCGTCAGTATGCTATCTGGATCTACTCGTTAAGTAAATGGAGTAGTGCCCCCCAAAGCGTCCGCCTTGGAGGTAATTCCAATTAAAGTTTTTTTTTAACCAATAATTAATTAACCCCCGTTAGATATGAAGCCAGCGGAAGTAGGCCTACTGTAATTATCTTACATCCACTGTACTGTAAATCCATTTGTGAATAATTTTGAGTTAATTGTAATAATTGAGGTTCTTCATTTCCGCCCGTGTCACAAATTATTTAAATCTACGGATGCAGTTCCAACTCACACCTCTGTAATACACCTATTCTCGAGAATGGCTAGGGAATAGCTCCTATATAAAATATCTCCGGAGCTCCTGACAGGCATCTCAAAACTTCCGCTCGAATTTAATCAATTTTATCTCCCGGTGCGGAATCAATATTTCCAGTAAACAGTATCGGGGCGAGAACGCGCATCAGTAAGTTATATGACGCCCGACACATTTGTTTCAATAGTCCTTAGTGACGTTAGGTAGCTGGTTAGCAATATTTGTCAATAATCATGCAAGATCCTGGCGCATATAAATTTTCTGATTGACATGGGATCGATTGGTGCAACATTCCCGAACGGAACACTAAATGTTATCCTAGGCGGCCAGCCGCTCATGAATAATATTGAACACATTGTTACTACTATCGAAACGGGGGAGGTGGGGGGGGGGGGGGGGGGGGGGGGGGTGGTGACGCATATCCCATCTCGGAAAATTAACAATGTTAAATATCAATTAGGGAAAGGAACAGGCATGTCATTCTAACCAATTTTATTTTTGCTGCTAATCAGCTGTTATTTGCGCCGATTTTGCCCTGGAGGGAGAGATTTCCATTTTGACCGCGTCGAATGTCCAACAACCACCCCCCCCCCCCCCCCCTCCCATCTGATACTATCATACACTATGATAAAGATACCATGTTAAAAAAAACATTTTCTAAAAAATAACTGCTTTATTATGCAAACATTACTGCAGGTAGCATTTTCAATTCCCTCAGAAATCAAGATATTTTGGTAAACCTAGTGTTCAACCGCAATCTCGGTCAATAATGGAATCTGACGAGGATTTCTATAATCCCGACAGATAAATAGGGAATTTATATTCTGATATTTTTTGAATATTGAGGACCCTTAGCAGGTCTACAAAAATTATATTAAATATATTGCATTGGTACTGTATGTAAGTTAACTTACGTCGCCTCTGTAAACTTAGTAAAAAAAAAATGAAAAAAAATTTTGCTTTCTTTTTTTACTATTTTTTCTTATTGATCTGTCTTTTCTTTTGTAACAAACGCTTATAAATAAAATAATATTATCTGTAATATCTGAATTTCTTTGAGAAATAGTTGAGATGTTGGCGTTCTAAAGTTGCATGTTTCTGCTTCTGCCCGAAGCTGGTTTAATTTGTATTCTATTTAACAATTACACTACAACATTAACATTCTAAAAATTACACATAGTCTATACGTAATAATATATAGGTAAAAGGGGGCATTGGATTTATTCACATAATATTATAATGAG
>JAUCBJ010005202.1:0-72455 GCA_032718475.1 Nemertoderma westbladi
GAAATACATATTAAATTAAATTTTTTTAAAATAAATACATACAAATTTAAAAAAATAATAAAAAAATTCGTAAAAAAGATTAAAAAAAATAATACAATAAAATTAAAAAAAATTCAAAAAAATAAATAATAAAAAATTTAATAAAAAAAAATTTAATAAAAAAATTAATAAAAAAATATAGAAATATAAAAAAAAAATATATATATACTAAAAAAAAATAAAAAATATAAAAAAAATTTTAAAAATTCATAATAAAAAAAAATAAAAAAAATATAATAAAAAAAATATAAAAAAAATAAAAAAATATAAAAAAAATAAAAATATATATGATAAAAAAAATTTATAAAAAAAAATTTATAAAAAAAAATTTATTGCAAAAAAAAAATTTTTGCAAAACAAGTGTTGCAAAAAAAAATTCACATGTAAAAAATATACTGCTTGTTACTACTACTAGGATCGGCATGCTGCATTGCAGCTGCATTTTTAAGAATGCCGTGCCGGCTTGTCGACAAAATTGCGCCGCCACAACTCCTTATCACCCATGACATTTGCTAGATCATCCGAATCTTCAAGGCCAGTGTCCTTTAAAATGCGTCTCAAAAAAGTAATGGGCTGTCCACCATGCTTATTCACTCCATGAGGCTGCCAAAGTACAAGATTATGCACTGGCTGGTCCTCATGGAGAAAGCAATGTCCTGGAAAGCGGAGGCGATTTTGTTCTAGTGTCAAGCTTGGGGGAACCAATGAGACACCTCCAATGTTATATAGTGTCTGGTTGGAGATGTGTGCATTGTACTTGACACAATGTACCCGGCGTAGCATTCTTGTGAATGTGCCATCCAGAGATTTGGTGTCCTCAGCAGTTAGAGCCCAGCATGGACTCCCGTAGAGGAGTACTGGAACTACTGCTGCTCTAAATAATCGGACCTTAAGTTTCCGATTAATTCTCGGTGACTTCCAAATCCTGGAAAGCCTATTCAAGGCTGCCCATGCCTTTCCCTTACATATTCGAAGCTCCTCACCTGACTTCCGGATCCATGATCCCAGGTAACAGAAGTCGTCCACATGCTCAAGCATACCATCCTTTGAGATTATGCTCATCCGATCAGAGACTTGCTGAGGACTTTCAAAGTTAACTGTCAAAATTTTGGTCTTTCTGGAGTTAATAAAAAGACCAACACTAGAAGCAGCATGTTCTAATGAGCTGAGGAGCCGTTGGGCTCCCTCTAGTGATTCTGAGAGTACTCCTAAGTCATCAGCAAAGTCTAGATCAGTTACGTATTTGGCAGGATTTCCTCGACTTCTGGACCCAGTAGGTGGAGTTATCATCACCCCATCATCATTATGATGATCTAAGGACATGCGTAGATCATAGTCAACCACAATTATGATCAAGAATGGTGCAAGTGCGTCTCCCTGGAGGACGCCCCATAACACTTCAAATGGTTCTGTGTCACCGTCAACAGTAGACACAAATGTTGTCGAAACATCGTATACTGATCTGATTGCTGCAATAATTTCATCACGAATCCCATATAATGAAAGTATGCTGAACATACGTGAGCGCAATTATGATCAACCACAATTATGATCAAGAATGGTGCAAGTGCGTCTCCCTGGAGGACGCCCCATAACACTTCAAATGGTTCTGTGTCACCGTCAACAGTAGACACAAATGTTGTCGAAACATCGTATACTGATCTGATTGCTGCAATAATTTCATCACGAATCCCATATAATGAAAGTATGCTGAACATACGTGAGCGAGAGACTGAATCAAAGGCCTTGAAGAAGTCAACAAAGATAACAGCCAGATGCCTGTCTTTCTTTTTTGATAACTCTTCAATTATCCTTCTAAGTGCCAAAATGGGCTCCATGGTCCCACGACCTTTACGGAACCCATTCTGATTTCCACGGAGCAGTCTCTCAATGGGATCCCTGATGCGATTTAATGGAATTCTATTGTATAGCTTTGCAGCAAGGCGCAGTGGCGGTTCGGCTAATGTCGCGTTACGGAAAGTCGCGTTACGGCTAATTTTCAGAGTAGCCGTAACGCGACTTTGAAAGTCGCGGTACGGCTACTCAAAAAGTCGCGTTACGGCTACTTGTCGCGTTACGGCTAATCTATTGTCATGGTTTTACATGTGAATCCTTATCAATTTATTCTATGGTGATTACGTACAGATGAGAAAGGTTCGAAAAATTTAATGTAATTATGTTTTACAACATGGGAGTATCCGGGGGGGGGGGGGGGGGGGGATTTTAACTAAAAAAACTAAATTTATTAATTATTGTATTATTTTTGTTGTATTGAATAGGCCTACCACAGTACACAGTACCATATAGGTAAATTGGTCGAAAGTATAATCAGTATTTTGCCGAAACATTGCACAATATTTATCATTATAATAAATAATCAAATCAAAAGTATCTAAAACTAAAGCTCTTGAATTAGCCAGTCATCGCCCGCGTATGGCATTTGGTTCGGTGGAGGGGTGGGTTGGGTTGGTATGGTTGGCCACGGAGGGGTGGTCGGGGTTGGGTTGGGAAGAAATAGTTCCGCCGCGAAGGGTGGTTCACTACACCAACATGCCAGTCGGGATCAACACCCCCTCCCAATGCCAAAATGCAGATGGACTTTCAACTGGGTGATCGGCGGCTGGAAGGACGGCCATTGCCTGCTTGTCAATCCCCAAACAGAAAGCCATATGGTCTAGGTGGGATAAATATTTCTCCATTTGACGCAAGACCGCCGCGGCCGCTATGAGGGAGGTGAATACCGCGGCCGCTCCTAAAGCCGCAGGCCATCGCTAACTATATAGGTTAACTTGGGATTCTGGGGGACTTTTCGATGAAGGAACTGACCAAATTTTTTTATTTTCTCACCAGGGGAGCGGCTCGGAATTCTAAGATATTAGCAACTCTAACATTATTAAATCTAACCCTTCGACGGACACGGCGGACAAAAATCCGTCATTTTTTCGACAATTTTAAAATTTTTTTGAAAGGCGCTCTACAGTGGCTCGAAAAAACCCTAGGTTATTGCTTAGCCGACGCCGGGATACGATAGAAGGGATTAATTAGTGAATTCGTTTTTTTTTTTCAAAAAAGATTACCACGCCTTTTTTCCGAAAATGTCCGTCAAAGTTGAAAAAACGGACAAAATGACTTTGCGGGATCCGCTATAACTCGGCTAATATTAATCGTACGGGGACGAAAGTAACGCGGTTGGAAAGGGGAAGAGTGGTACTACCTTCGTATCGAATGGGGGTAAGATATTTATTAAAATTTCGGGTGGAAAAAGGGGCTGTAAATTTGTACGTTTTGTCCGTCTTTCTTGGAAAACTTATTTCCGAAATGTTTAATTCGACAACGCGGGTAGTAATCCACTAATTCTTTCATGAAACTCGTAGAAGACCATTGGGGCTACGTTCCTATCGAATGGGGGTACAACAAATATGTCGGCAATAGGGGCCAAAAAGGGCCAGAATTTGTAAAGTAGTTTTTATCGAATAATTTTTTATTTTTCACTTTAGTTGGTTAAGGTACATTCTATACAGTCAATATCCATACGGGGAATTCAAATATGCTATCGGTTTTGCTCCAAGGATGATATTAAAAAAATGAGGGCCAAAATTATAATTTCGCGCTTCAAACTTGCTTCGCGGGAAATCGTCTAGCTCGAAAACTACTTAACTTACGGGAGATTTGTTTACACAGACTTATAGTGCGTTAAATTATCTATCTAACAGCGTTAATCACAGCGCCGGAGGTATTATAAAACTGGAGCGGCAGGCGATCGTGTGAAATATAATATTTATAAAAAGGGACGAAAAATTTTTTTTTTTAACAAATCGCTATTCCATTATAATTTAGCGTATTGCGCCAAAAGTACCTGTAAAAAGTATCAAATTAACTCCGCTATCTTTTATCTTAACATATATAATTAAAATTACGAATTTTAAGGGTCGAAAAATATCGCGTTATTTTGGCCCTTTTTTTTAATTTTATTGGGGCCAAAAATAACCCCTTCTCAAAAGATTAAGAAAAAAATTACGGCAAAGAATATACCAATTTTATTGAATTTGGACCACCAGAACCGGAGTTAGAGCGATTTTAGTGAAAAAATAAAAATAATTTTTTTTGCAAAAAAATTAAGAATGGTCAGGTCATTATTGGATTTCGAACCCGCAAACTTAGGTTTCATTAACGTGATTGATAACCACTAGACTATGTGACCAAGAGAATTTGAAATTTTCGAGTGACTATTTTTAAACATAAATAACTTCGGTTCTGCAGGGCTGTTTAATCTGAAACTTTTTTCATTGGATAGAGGATAGATTGTAGTGTGTGAAATAGGATACAACTTGGGAAAAGACGCATGTGCACTTAGTGCAAAATGCACTTAAATAGTGAACATTTTTTCGATATTTCAAACACTGTTATTTCCAGTTCCATTCATCGTAGAATGTTATTTTTTGGATTAAAATGTAGTTTGGAATGATTTCTAACTATAATCGTAACATTTGTTTAACTTTTTATGTCTATAAAGTGACTTAAAAATGTCCATGAATATGGTCCAAAATCGCAAATCCAGATTTATTAAATTGGATTTTTGACACTTTTAGCGACTGACACTTGATCATACACCATCGTAGATCGGTAGAGGATAAACATAAGTTTGTTAAATAAGAGCCACCATTACGATCTTCTAAAGTGCATTTGTACAAATAAGTGTGCAAAAGTGCAAATTTTTTAATAAGGTCAAATTATATAGTGGTTTTTCTTGGGTTCTTTTCTTTGCAGATACTTTATTTTCATATTAATATGTTGTTTGAACCTTACTGAGCGCATTAGGGGATATGCGTACAAATAACCGGCCCTTATGAGGCTTCGATTGGGTAAATTAATAAAACATAAGGTTGTATAGTATAATATTCTAAAAACCAGTGTGATATTAAATGCACTTTAAATAATAAATAGAAATCAAATAACAATTGGACCACACAATTAAAAACTCGCACAATTTTGTACTTATTATATCGCTTCAAATTAATTCAACAGTGGATATTTGTGGGAAGGGGGAAGTTACAGTGTGCATTCGGGGGAAGTTTGGTGAACTGCATTTATGCAGTGAATCCAAACTTCCCCCTTGGATATATCATATACTTAAGACATGCTAGGGCGACGGGGAAATATTTGTTACTGTCACACTTTGCTTCCATTTATCCTATCCTTTATTATTACCCCAGTCAGATAAGAGATAATAAATCAGTAAAAACTAAACTAAACTGTCTTTCATGCAAACAAATTTCTAACTAAAGACGGGTGAATGACCATGACCATGGAAATAATTTTAAATATAATTGTATATCAACTATTTGGGGAGGCTTCCAAGTTAAACCCGAAAACAATTATTTTGTTACATATATAGTAAATAACGTTGTATGTTCTTCTTCCTCTCATAATAAAATATAAATGAAATATCTCAGATCGCTATGCCCTGTAACATTTCACAACCAAAATATTTAAGTGTGAAAAGTGTAGGCCTACCACACTCCGCCCAAACAACCGCAAACGCATAGCCAACAAATTTAACAAAAGGTTACATACATGTTGGGTTCATGATGAGATGAGTGAAAATTGATCGCGTATTATAAAGTAAAAAATTAAGAGACGGGTTGGCTCTCCTCCACTTTCTTACCCAATGGATATGTTGTTGTAATAATCTAATATTGGGGCGGCTTTCTCTCGGTGGGATAAATATTTCTCCATTTGACGCAACACCGCCGCGGCCGCTATGAGGGAGGTGAATACCGCGGCCGCTCCTAAAGCCGCAGGCCATCGCTAACTATATAGGTTAACTTGGGATTCTGGGGGACTTTTCGATGAAGGAACTGACCAAATTTTTTTATTTTCTCACCAGGGGAGCGGCTCGGAATTCTAAGATATTAGCAACTCTAACATTATTAAATCTAACCCTTCGACGGACACGGCGGACAAAAAACCGTCATTTTTTCGACAATTTTAAAATTTTTTTGAAAGGCGCTCTACAGTGGCTCGAAAAAACCCTAGGTTATTGCTTAGCCGACGCCGGGATACGTTAGAAGGGATTAATTAGTGAATTCGTTTTTTTTTTCAAAAAAGATTACCACGCCTTTTTTCCGAAAATGTCCGTCAAAGTTGAAAAAACGGACAAAATGACTTTGCGGGATCCGCTATAACTCAGCTAATATTAATCGTACGGGGACGAAAGTAACGCGGTTGGAAAGGGGAAGAGTGGTACTACCTTCGTATCGAATGGGGGTAAGATATTTATTAAAATTTCGGGTGGAAAAAGGGGCTGTAAATTTGTACGTTTTTGTCCGTCTTTTTTGGAAAACTTATTTCCGAAATGTTTAATTCGACAACGCGTGTAGGAATCCACTAATTCTTTTATGAAACTCGTAGAAGACCATTGGGGCTACGTTCCTATCGAATGGGGGTACAAAAAATATGTCGGCAATAGGGGCCAAAAAGGGCCAGAATTTGTAAAGTAGTTTTTATCGAATAATTTTTTATTTTTAACTTTAGTTGGTTAAGGTACATTCTATACAGTCAATATCCATACGGGGAATTCAAATATGCTATCGGTTTTGCTCCAAGGATGATATTAAAAAAATGAGGGCCAAAATTATAATTTCGCGCTTCAAACTTGCTTCGCGGGAAATCGTCTAGCTCGAAAACTACTTAACTTACGGGAGATTTGTTTACACAGACTTATAGTGCGTTAAATTATCTATCTAACAGCGTTAATCACAGCGCCGGAGGTATTATAAAACTGGAGCGGCAGGCGATCGTGTGAAATATAATATTTATAAAAAGGGACGAAAAATTTTTTTTTTTAACAAATCGCTATTCCATTATAATTTAGCGTATTGCGCCAAAAGAACCTGTAAAAAGTATCAAATTAACTCCGCTATCTTTTATCTTAACATATATAATTAAAATTACTAATTTTAAGGGTCGAAAATATCGCGTTATTTTGGCCCTTTTTTTTAATTTTTTTGGGGCCAAAAATAACCCCTTCTCAAAAGATTAAGAAAAAAATTACGGCAAAGAATATACCAATTTTATTGAATTTGGACCACCAGAACCGAAGTTAGAGCGATTTTAGTGAAAAAATAAAAATAATTTTTTTTTGCAAAAAAATTAAGAATGGTCAGGTCAATATTGGATTTCGAACCCGCGAACTTAGGTTTCATTAACGTGATTGATAACCACTAGACTATGTGACCAAGAGAATTTGAAATTTTCGAGTGACTATTTTTAAACATCAATAACTTCGGTTCTATTGGGCCGTTTGATCTGAAACTTTTTTCATTGGATAGAGGATAGATTGTAGTGTGTGAAATAGGATAAAACTTGGGAAAAGACTTATGTGCACTTAGTGCAAAATGCACTTAAATAGTGCACATTTTTTCGATATTTCAAACACTATTATTTCCAGTTCTATTCATCGTAGAATGTTATTTTTTGGATTAAAATGTAGTTTGGAATGATTTCTAACTATAATCGTAACATTTGTTTAACTTTTTATGTCTATAAAGTGACTTAAAATGTCCATGAATATGGTCCAAAATCGCAAATCCAGATTTATTAAATTGGATTTTTGACACTTTTAGCGACTGACACTTGATCATACACCATCGTAGATCGGTAGAGGATAAACATAAGTTTGTTAAATAAGAGCCACCATTACGATCTGCTAAAGTGCATTTGTACAAATAAGTGTGCAAAAGTGCAAATTTTTTAATAAGGTCAAATTATATAGTATTGGGTTATTTTCTTTGCAGATACTTTATTTTCATATTTAATATGTTGTTTGGACCTTACTGAGCGCATTAGGGGATATGCGTACAAATAACCGGCCCTTATGAGGCTTCGATTGGGTAAATTAATAAAACATAAGGTTGTATAGTATAATATTCTAAAAACCAGTGTGATATTAAATGCACTTTAAATAATAAATAGAAATCAAATAACAATTGGACCACACAATTAAAAACTCGCACAATTTTGTACTTATTATATCGCTTCAAATTAATTCAACAGTGGATATTTGGGGGAAGGGGGAAGTTACAAGTGTGCATTCGGGGGAAGTTTGGTGAACTGCATTTATGCAGTGAATCCAAACTTCCCCCTTTGATATATCATATACTTTTAAGCCACGCTAGGTTGTCAGGGAAATAATTGTTACTGTCACACTTTGCTTCCATTTATCCTATCCTTTATTATTACCCCAGTCAGATAAGAGATAATAATCAGTAAAAACTAAACTAAACTGTCTTTCATGCAAACAAATTTCTAACTAAAGACGGGTGAATGACCATGACCATGGAAATAATTTTAAATATAATTGTATATCAACTATTTGGGGAGGCTTCCAAGTTAAACCCGAAAACAATTATTTTGTTACATAGTAAATAACGTTGTATGTTCTTCTTCCTCTCATAATAAAATATAAATGAAATATCTCAGATCGCTATGCCCTGTAACATTTCTCAACCAAAATATTTAAATGTGAAAAGTGTAGGCCTACCACACACCGCCCAAACAACCGCAAACGCATAGCCAACAAATTTAACAAAAGGTTACATACATGTTGGGTTCATGACGAGATGAGTGAAAATTGATCGCGTAATATAAAGTAAAAAATTAAGAGACGGGCTGGCTCTCCTCCACTTTCTTACCCAATGGATATGTTGTTGTAATAATCTAATATTGGGGCGGCTTTCTCTCGTTATGAAACAAGACTTCAAGATGGGCTTACAATAGCCTTTCTAATTCATTATTAAGAAATTGTATATCGGGTTTAATCTACAATGTAGAAAAAAAATTACAAATACTTGTAACATTTTCCAGTTGAGGGAATTACTAATTAATGCGGAGTCCATCTAGGTCGAGCGAGCTCGTACCTCGTTGTAAGGGTTACACAGGTTTAATCGTGTAATGGTATAATAATTTAAGATAATAGTTTATAATAATATATGGTGAGGGGTAATAGCTGTACATAGGCAGCCGGTCATAAGGATATATAATTGTGATAGGCAAGAAGGAACGTGGTTCATTATACTATTTTTGGATTAATTTATTATTAAATTATATTGAATAAAATATACTTGATTTATTTGTGATTCATAACTGTTATATTGTCACTGCGAGTATGCCGAATTTACTAATTTTAACAGTAGAAAGTCAGTCTGTTGATGCATTAATGGGTATTTCGTCGGAAAAGATATTGATGATGATATAAAAGAAATTAGAAATGTTACCAGTATTTATTTGTGAAGATATTTTGATACCTTTGGAAGGAAATTTATCAGACGGCCGTGTTTCATGTGTCTTTAAATTTATTGAAACAGAATAGAACTGACAAAAGAAACCATCTAATCCAGGTGATGAATTTGCCAACTATGTTACTGAGTACCCATCCCACGTTCAAGTATCATTAAGAAGGCTGCAGTTCCTTGGACACTATATGTCGTTAGGAAAAGATGCCATAATGCAATGATTGAATGATGGGCTGTCCCATGGCATAAAAACAACCATTTTAGCTTGGTGGTATGAACATCAAGGTTCAACTGCACAAGCTGTGGCCGATTTCATTCAAGCTCTTCCAGATCCTGCTCATGTGAAAACCTTCAGTGGTCAAGTGAACTCTGTTTCCGCTAAGGGTCTGAGTGATTCAAGTAGGCGTTGGTGCAGTCTTATGCCAACCCAAAGATATTGAATCCCACTGCTGAATGTTTTATTCCTTCTTCTTGCTTTACCGTTTAAACTGCTATATTAGATCCTGATTGGAAGAGACAACAGTCACAGGACCCAGAACTTCATAAGCTCATCAATTCAACTGCATTGCCAAGTAATTATTCTATCGGTAATGGAATATTGATGTACTTTGGCCGAGTACTTCCTAATGACAAAATTTCTAATATATTATTATCATCATCATCATCATCATTATTTCACAATTGCCTAATGCCATAACGATTAATCGCTTACTTTCCTTGTTAATTCCTCTCTCACTATGTATGGGCAATGGCTTGTGGTTAGGCAGCCGATGTCTATAGTAGGTTGTTATTTTCACCATACCAATAAATATACAATTTGGTTCCTTTGGCAAGTCTTCCGATTGTACGTTGACCTTTGGAATTTGGCTTACAATCGGGGTGCTAATAGATTTCCCATTTGGGTTAATAACTGTCTTGAGGTGACATATTCGTTTTCTGGGTGATGAAGTGCCTAAGGGATCGCACCCGTAACAGTATCCCTTTCAAGTTCGTTTATATATGTTATAGTGGGTCGTCCATGGCTACGCTTTCCTTGTGTTGGTTGCCAGAAAAGTCGATCTGGAATGTTCTCGTCTTTATTTCTCCAGCAGTGCTCACTGAATATTAATCTGCTTTCACAGAGGGTGGTTGATACAGGTGGTATTGTACCAGTACCATAAGGCTCAGCATTTGTCATGTGTTATCTCCTGATGTTTAGGGCTGCCCTTAGTAGTCTTGTGAAGTTTTTTTTCTGCGACTGTTCATTCATTAACCATGCATTAAGTATCCTTGAGTCAGGAGACTCTTTAGTTCAGTTGTATTATTTTGTGACACGTAATCGACTTTTGTTTATTTACAGTATTTATTTATATAATATATATTATTTACCATACAACATATGTAATATTATTATCTACCTACATTATTTGGTTTTGATTGAGTTTGAATGAAACACATAGGCTTACTTATAGCCACATATACCCCTCTCATAAAAATACATAAATAAGTGTGAATGAATTTTATATTTCAATGAAGACTGTTAGTGATCGCATATTGGCATTGATTATTGTTGAGGTCCGTCGCTTGGATCAGAGCATTGCTGATGGGAATGCTTATGACGTTGTTCAGTGAGTCTGCAGTCTGGACACCTTTGGTGCTGTATAGAATGTTGAGGACAACGATATTGATTGTCGGAGTAAATGGGAATTCCTGGGTTGATTATAATAGAAGTACAACTTGGGTGTGCCTGTTGTATTGGTGTTGCAGGGTAGCACTCCATGCTGCCTGTAAGATTAAAAATAATTAAAGTAGATTTCAATCAAGGATCTTTATGGCCTTGCTACCCTTGATAACTGAGTTATTCAAGATCCATGAATGCTTGGACTTAATACATCCCATTGCCCAAGACATATGTACTGTGCAAAAATCGCACCACATACAAAGGGGTCTGCATACATACATCTTTCACACCACAAGGATGCATCCAGTCTCTCAATGCAACACATCCACAGTTCATTTATACATTGCAATTGTACATTACAATGCACATTGTGCATTGTATTTGACACAGTGAACCCAGCGTAGCATTCTTGTGAATGTGCCATCCAGAGATTTGGTGTCCTCAGCAGTTAGAGCCCAGCATGGCCCCCCATAGAGGAGTACTGGAACTACTGCTGCTCTTAATAATCGGGCCTTAAGTTTCTGATGAATTCTATGTGACTTCCAAATCCTGGAAAACCTATTCAAGGCTGCCCATGCCTTTCCCTTATGTATTCGAAGGTCCTCATCTGACTTCCGGATCCATGATCCCAGGTAACAGAAGTCATCCACATGCTCTAGCATGTCAGTTTATGCTCATCTTACTGAGGACTTTCAAAGTTAACTGTCAAAATTTTGGTATTTTTGGAGTTAAAAAGACCAACACTAGAAGCAGCCTGTTATAATGAGCTGAGGAGCCGTTGGGTTCCTCTAGTGATTCTGAGAGTACTCCTAAGTCATCAGCAAAGTCTAGATCAGTTAGGTACTTGCAGGATTTCCTCAACATCTGGAGCCAGTAGCCAGTAGTTGGAGTTAACATCACCCCATTATCATTATGCATGATGATCTAAGGACATGCATAGATCATAGTCAACAACAATTATGAACAAGAATGGTGCAAGTGTGTCTCCCTGGCGGACTCCACATAACACTTCAAATTGTTCTGTTTCACCGTCAACAGTAGACACAAAAATATCTCAACAAACAGTGATTCCAAAGGTCTTATACATGTTTAGGAAGATCGAAGGCCTTGAAGAAATCTAAAAGATGATGACTTGATGTCTTGATGTCTTTCTTTCCTTGTAGACATTCCTTCAATGATCAGCTGAAGTGGCAGAATGGGCAAAATGGTACACTTACCTTTATGAATCATATTTGGGTTGCCATGCAGATTGGCTAATCCTTTATATTTGATCCGATATATGGTTCAATATATAGAAGTAGACCACATACGGTTGGATATGGACCAACTCGCTGGGTGGATGGCTTATGCATGACCCCGCACCTGGTTGGAGAAGAAGTTTCTGAAAGTGAACCTATTCAATCAGCCAGGCGATCAGCTGGATATCACGCAGTTACCTTGGCATTAGCAGTTGATTGGCTCTTCCTTCTGGTGAGAATATTAATTGCTTGCCATGCCTCAGCAGATTTCCTAAATAAGTGGAATTGGTGGCAGAAATCTGCTCACTGAGGGGCTAACTCAGTCTGTTTGTCAGAGTAATGTCGATTTAGTCATGCCAATATAGCCATGACTGCAACTTTAGCAGCATTTGATTTGCTCAATATATACGCCCTTTGAGTTTCCACTAGTCTGTGTAGTCTGTCTCCTGTGGTTCGGAATGCGCTGGTCTGCACATGGGATCTTTTACCTCTTTGAAAATAAAGGAACAATGTCATTGACTGGATCTTTCACATCGTTAACAAATTCGAAACTATGTGTTGCGTACGGTAGGTGTACCCATAACAGTGATCCATTTCATCACTGATCAGTGCATTATATCCCGTCAGAGTTCATCAAGGGAGTTAAGTCATCCGAGCAGAGGACTCTTGCACGGTCTTGTTGGAACTGAGACTGAGTGAGTTTATCTTTCTTGTTAAAGAAATGAAGATTAACAAGCTAGTTGCTTTCCCTAAGAAAGGAAACCTAAGGCTGTATGGGTCATATCGTGGAATATAAAGTTATTCAACAGAATATTATAAGTGATCCTTTTAAGAAAACATGTGAAAAAAGGCAAAAGCATAACAAAAATAATAAAAAGTGTATACAAACATACTGTTAATGACAGTAGAGTAAGGAAGGTGTCGTCTGTGTATTTGACTAGCTGTAGTTTACTCTGGTTAACTATGGACCTAAAAGTATATAATTACTATTAAAGGTCAAAGAAGTGCACACCTAGAAGAATTTGGAGGCTCTTTTGAGTTCTACTCGTTTATATCTATTTAGTTTCTTATTAATTAACAAAGCATTGTTGGTGGATTTGTGTAATCTCAGTTGAAAGGTTTTATTACGAATATTTATCAGCACCGTGCAGCACAATGTATGAGCCTTGCTAGCCACTTCTATTGATCAGTCTATGCTTGAAATTCTTCTATGGCACCAGGTTGCTGATAGGAAACGTGTTAGTCAGACTGAAACGCTGGCTAATGGCTGATTGCGAACTCTGAAAGTGTTCCATTACGGAGGCAGTCTCCAATGTCTCCTAGTGATTTGCCCAATATATGTATGTTGGTATCTAATTAACCTCGCTATGCTCGGGAAATAAAGTATCTCGAGCATATCTCGGGTACTTTATTTCTCATGCGGTGATAGCTCAAGCAGAAATGTAAAGGTAAATCTAAGGTTGAGAGTAGGCTGGAACGAAAAAAACATTCAAATAATCTGCATCTAAGTTCAGAAGTTTTTACACATTTGAAATCCTAGTAAGACCACATGTGCTCATTGGATTCGAAAACTACATATAGTTGCTGAGGTGATAGTAATACAGTACTGTCATGCTTGTCATGTTTTATTTACTAAATTTTAGAGGGAGAGGGGGGCACACACTCTTCCTGGTGTTGTGTGGAATATCGGACACACCAACCAATAGGATGGATTGCCACCCGACGCCCCAGCAACGAGTAACCTCTACAGAACGCGATCAACCCAGTAAATCCTCACATATTATTCTGCCATGAATTGTGTCGAGGCTAGAAAGGTTTCAGGCCGACATCACCCATTAAATATTATAGATAATGAGTATTATGGAACCATTAGCATTGACTTCAGCAGAGAAAAAGGGAATTAAATTCATAGCTAATGCGTTATAAGGTCTTTGAGTGACTGACCACAGATTACAAACATCTGTTCGGAAATGATAGTGATGACACAAGTACTATGACCTAAGTGCCTTCGCAGCCCTCGAATTGATGTACAGTATAGTTCTAGAGATTTTTGAAATCTGTGAATATAAAAACTGTTAACTGGATGCATATGTTATGAACTTCAGTAGATGGTGTTCGTTGTTGCTAGCTGTGTGCAGAAAGTGCTTCAGATGTTACCTTTTTCATCAGTATTGCGCAACTTTTGCTGATTGAACAGCTGGCATTAGACATTAGTGGTACCTCACCATGTATTTTTGTTTAGTTATCAGTCAAGTGTGGGTTTTCCTCGTGGTTAATTTTCTATATAATGGTATACAGCATGAAGGGTTTCAAAATATCACAAATCAAAATTATTATACTGTACCTTTTTCATAAAAAAACATATCGGAATTATTTTGTAAGTAAGCCTCGGTTATCTCCCACACTATTACTACTACCACTACAGAAAGGCCCAACTCTATAACAAAATACATTATGATTATTATCAATTTATTATATACACATCAAAAATAAAATTAACTAATTAGCGTTTCTAACATCTTAATATCCGGTACCATTGAATTGATTTTAAAGCAAAAGCTGTATCCTTGTTTTCAATTACCCCCGCCTGAACTATCACAATTGATTGCTTACCTGTACCTGGTCTTTGTTGCGGAATGATTGCTTGACTCCGGGGAGGTCTGTCTTGAATTAGACCCGCCTTTCTTCCCTTTTCAAACATTATCTCCTGTAAGTTCTCCATATCGTGTTGGGCTGCATTATGCAATGCTCGAGCTAGTGGTCTAACCTGAGACTTTTTTTTTCTGTAATCCTCAACAGATTTGAGAATGATGACAAACTCTTCATTGTTAATGCGATGATCAATTAAAGCCTTACTTACCAAACCATTCACTGTGGTAAATTTACTTTCTGCGAGCATGAGAATTCGTTCGTGTCTCTCCATTTTACGCAGAAATAGTTTCTGTATGACATTGAAACCCGCTGATGTTGCGCCTGTGATGGCCCCAACATACGCTAAAGGTTCAGCCACAGATTCATTTAGACCTTTGGCCAATGCCCCAACTATACATGCAGAGCTTGTAAAACCGAACAACGTATTTGTGTAAAGTAAACAGTTGTATAACCATTTAAATCTAGTTCGGGAATCCCCATGTTCTTGTGTCTCTTGTTTCAAGTAGTCTCTGGCTTCTGATATCTCTTTCAAACGGAAAGTTTGTGTGTATGATGGTCCCAGAACTCCAGTACTCTTTATTCCCAATTGTTTTTGCTCATCCACGTCTACAGCCTCTAATGGTTTGTCAACATCTGTTGCTGCCATTATAAATGTTTTTAATTATTGACAAATAAATTAATTATTATGTTTACCATTTAAAAAATGAGGATAGGAAGTAACAGTGCATAGACAGTAATATCATAGTACCTAATGGTTTTTATCACTGATAAAATATTCTTTATTAATATATTAAATATTTACAATATTATGGTGAAGTTGTGAAAAGTCATCTTTCGAACAAAACGAAGTGCTAAAAATGTCCCTAGCATTTGATCTCTTTTTGATCGCATTTTCTTTGATATATTGTAATCACCACTTTTGTTGGGTATCCCTGTTGGTATTAATCGACTATATTTTATTCTATATAATATGAGCACAATACGGATATTGATTTTTTTGGATGATCCTGTTTTACTGCTACTAGATATATATATATACTATATTAATAACTCTAATCTCTATTAACTAGTTAAATATTGATTCACACTCATCTAACGACATAAATTAAGAAATTGGAAGGATTGGGTTGCCCTTAGAAAACTGTACCGGGCTATAAAGCGTTGTACAAATACCAGGGGGGGGGGGTGTCATATTGACCCTCCCCCCCTTCGAAAATCTACAAATTTTAACAAAAACAAAAAAAATTTAGTATTATCGGTTATTTTGCAGCACCAAAATTACAAGTAGTGAACAATTTCATAAAATTTGAAAGTTAAAATTTTCGGATAATTGTTTTTCAATACAGGTATTCTGGTGCGTAAAATCCATTGGAAAATACTGAAAGATAATCTGAAGTATAAATGGCTGTTTTAATCCTCTACGTAAGCAAAAAATGAAAAAAACAAGTAACCAGCACTTTTCAGTATGAACATAAAATTATTAATGCACTTATACGATGCCGTAATTTCACATTTTTAGGTTTTCTGGGGCGCTGATTCTAATGGAATATATTTCTAATTTGCCAGATTATTGCTAATCGTATTTTTCGGCGTAATATGGCAAATTTTGGTGCTAGCACCAAATTCCGTACCCATCACCAAAAAGTGCAAGTTTGCGATGTCTAGTGCGGTTTTTATTGATTCCATCGGATTTAGGACCCTCAAAAACCCATATAACGCAAGAAATAAGATGATACTATCTATTGCTCAATTTTAAAACATTTGGTGCTGGCACAACAATTTTCATCCATCGGCGAAAAATACAAGTTTGAGAACTCTTATGCAATTTTCAATTATTCCATTGAATTCAGAACCCTCATAAACCCGTATAACGCAAGAAATAAGGTGACATAATGACAAATTTGCGCATTAGTTGCGTGAAATCGAGTAGGTAGGTCTAGTGCTTTTAGTGCTCTTAGTCAGGTCAGGTCCCCAGATCCTGCTACCACTATGGCAGTAATGTGGTACTACCTGTAGCTGTCAGCCCAGTAGGGCAGGCCCGATAAGCAATAAGCATAGCCTATTCATTATTTAGTTGATCAAGAGTGGGTTGGTTCAGCCCCGTCAACTAAATAAGTCATTGAGGGCTATAGCGCCTAGGGCACCATTGAAGGCAAAGGCTTGATACGCATCTGCATTAGAGATGATACACGCCCCGCCCTGTCTATACTGGATGCTCCTCTACCAGTGTTAGGTAACCTAACCCAGGAGGCACACTTGGTTCAGGGTGTAACAAATGGACCCCTTCAGTCGGCAGCAGGGCTGTAGGCCATGGATAGGCGGAAGGTAATCAACCAACGGCTAGACATGCTGACAAGGTCGGCGGAAGGTAATCAACCAACGGCGACCTACTGCGAAGACGCTTGTAGGAGTTGCGACCACAAGCGGTTTACCCCCGCAACTGAAAGATATGAGTATGAGAACCCTCCAGGAGAAATACCGGCTCGGTCGTCGCCCGGGTTAACAAGGACCGCGTCCCTCAGTGGTACACCAGGCTGGGGTCGATAAATTGGCTACTGGAACAGAAGACAGAGAAGAAAGAAGAACCAACCTGTTGAAATGTAAAAAGACACTAAAGATTGCTACAATGAACGCACGCACGCTGAAAGCACAGAGCAAACAGGGTGGCATGGTCGCTCTGGCAATGGAATATAACATCGACATCATCTGCATCCAAGAACATCGGATTTGTCATGAAGACAATGCCATGAAGTACAATGACATTGGAAATGGATGGACGTTAGTAACAAGCTCAGCAGTAAGAAACTAGGCCAATGCATCAATTGGTGGAGTAGGAATTCTGCTAAGCCCATTTGCACTTAAGACCCTAAACAACATCGAATCTATAAATTCCAGGGTTATGATCGCAACATTTGATGGGAATCCCAAGACAACAGTTATATGTTGCTACAGTCCAACCAATGCATCAGAGCCAGAACAAGCAGTCAAGTTTTATGAAGAACTGACTGGACTTATTAAGGACATCCCGAAACACAATGTTAAAGTCATTGCTGGTGACCTGAATGCGCAAATTGGCCCAGAAGACATGAAGGGTTACACCTATAACACCAGTTCTAACATAAATAGGTACTTACTCTTAGACCTAATGGAAGAATGTGAATTGATACCAACAAACAACACATTCGAAAAGAGTAAGGGGAAGCTATGGACCTTTCAATACCCTAATGGAACCAAAGCACAACTGGATTACATCCTTATAAACAAAAAGTGGAGAAATAGCATGATCAACTGCGAGGCATACAGCTCGTTCAACCTAATTGGTTCGGACCACAGAATTGTGACTGCAGAGATCAGACTCAGTTTGAGAGCCAGCAAACCCAGGACAAGCAAGCATATCAACTATGACTGGGAGAAACTCAGAACTGACAATGCTGTAAAGGATGCTTATACAGTAGAAGTTCAAAACCGCTTTGAAGCACTTCAGTCAATGGATGAAGACCAATCCACCGATTCAATATACCAGAATATAATAACAGCCCACAAGGAATCAGCTAAGAGGCATATCCCCCAGAAACCTAAACGAAAACAGTATGTGCCATGGCAAAACTCTGAGGTTACTTGTAAGAGAGAAGATCTTAAGATAGCCTACAAAGTTAAAACCGAACAACCAGCAACCGAAAACATTAACAAGGTTGAGAAAGCGAAGGACGATCTTAAATTGGCCTACAACATCAGCCAGGAAAAGTACATACAGGATAAAACTGAAGCAATTACAACAGCTCACATACAGCAACAATCAAGACTTACCTGGCAAACTGTAAATGAGGTATCTGGTCGGAAAAGTTGTGCAAAGGGGCGCCTCAAAGCCGATAGTCCTGAAGAACGTGTTGGGAAGTGGAAAAATCACTTCAGCAACTTGCTTGGGCAGCCACCAAACATCGAGGTCAGCCCTACAAGGAAAATATATGACAAGACACTACCTATAGAAACAGGGGACTTCACACCTGCCGAACTCCAAAGAAGCATTAAAAGCATGTCCAATAATAAAGCGAGTGGATTAGATGAAATCCCAGCGGAGGTATGGAAAACCGGAGTGCTAAATAGTCCATTATTGAATGTTTGCAACTGGATGTTAAAAGGGGAAAAGCCACCACCAATTTGGACTAAAGGTCAACTAAAGCCTCTCCCCAAGAAAGGAGACCTCGGCATACCAACAAACTATCGTGGGATCTGTCTGCTTGTGGTAGCTGCCAAAATATACAATAAAATGATTCTATATAGGATTAGGCCTCACATAGAGAAACTACTGCGTAAGAGCCAAAACGGATTTCGACCAAGTAGATCAACAATAGCTCAGATACTTGCACTACGGAGACTGATTGAAGGAATTAGGTCAAAGAATCTCCCCGCAGTCATGACTTTTGTGGACTTCAAGAAGGCATTCGACTCCATCCATAGAGGTAAAATGCTTGAAATCCTAAGAGCTTATGGAATACCAGAAGTAATTGTTGCTGGCATTGGATTGCTATATTGTGACACAGAAGCGCAGGTACTCTCACCAGATGGTGAAACTGAGTTTTTCTCAATCCTGGCTGGCGTACTGCAAGGTGACACATTAGCACCATTACTATTTGTAATTGTGCTGGATTACGCAATGAGGACGGCCACAAAGGGTGAAGATCTGGGATTCACACTTCAACAACGCAGAAGTAGTAGATATCCGGCAACTACAGTCACAGACACTGACTTTGCGGATGACATCGCCCTGCTCTCTAATACGCTAGCAGATGCACAGCTTCTACTAATTAAAGTGGAGAGGGCTGCTAAGGAGGTTGGATTGCATATAAATGCTACCAAGACCGAATTCATGACCTTTAATGTTGATGGAAACTTGACAACCATTGATAATAATCAACTAAGGAAGGTCGATGACTTCCAGTACCTTGGATCATGGATAGAGAGTAGCAAAAAGGACATAGAAGTTAGGAATGCAAAGGCTTGGGTAGCTCTATCAAAAATGGATACCATCTGGAAATCAGATCTCTCCAGGCACCTGAAGACCAATAATCAATTAATATATTTGATGGTTTTCAAAATTTCGTGCTAGCACCAAATTTTGCACACAGCGCCGAAAAATACAAGTTTGATACGCTTGGTGCAACTCGAATTTATTCCATCGAAACCAGAACCCCAAAAAACCCCTATTGCGCAAAAATCAGGTTCGAACAATAATAAATTTACAAAATTGACATATTTCAAATTTTGTTGCTGGCACCAAAATTGGCACCTGCCGAAATAAACAAGTTTGAAATTTCTAAATTTATGTATATGAATTCCATCTAATTGTAAATAACAAAGAACCGGTGTAAATCAAAAATAGAGATGTTACAAATCATATTTACTGAAATATAATTTTCAAAAAACGCCTCAAAAAAATGCCAAAAGTAGGGTTAAAAAATGGTGCTATAACTCGGAAAACTTCCTAATATTTTTGAAAACGTTTTCACTATTAGGAAGACAATAGATTTTTAGGAAAAGTCATAAAATGTCAGATTCCCCACCGCGTTTGATTCGGAGTTATAAAAAAAAACCACGGGGGGGGGGGGGTCATATTGACCCCCCCCCCCCCCCCCCCCCTCGGGTTTAATAGGTCTAAGTTCTGGAATTCCACAATGGTCCGTTTAATTCACCTTATACAAAACTAGTACCGAGTTGCAATCCAATTATATTCTAGTACATCCAATTTATATGGTATGAGAGCTCCATATTTACCATGGCAACAGGCAGGGACACTAGGGGTCGCGCATAAACACTAGGATGCTGACTATGGTGAACAACACACCCCATGAATGATCTATGGACGAAAATAATCAAAGATTCATTGTTTATTATTCACTGGTAAAACCGAAAGTATCACCCTGCAGAAACACCGTCTGTCTCGGATTTATAAGATGTTTCCACGATTCAACCACTGAATGTATCATAGCTCCCCTCTGCCAAATCTGAAGACCAGTCATCCTCAGCTCTGTGCTGACTTACCGAAAGGATACAGGCCTAGGAGTTTCAGTGGTGAGTCATAATAGGGCAGACTACTCACACTAATGTAGGTTTATTCTATAGTATTCAATCACTACTCACTATTATAGAATATATGACATCGAATATCATCATTACCTAAGAATACAACATTGTTTGGAATGGTGATAATTCGATTTTTATTATATTGTTTCATCTGTTACGAAATTGTAACTGGTTCGACCACGGATTGAATACGGGACATCGCAGCGAGTAGCGAAAGTTTTACGATCGGTGACAAATTTACTTTATTTTTATATTCTATTTTTACTTATATTTTTACTATTTTACTTATAACTGAATGTGGTAAATATTTAATTAATTTCATTAACAAACATTTAAAAACAATAATTATATGCCAAAAGTGTGTAGAACCATTATCATCGTGCAGTAACCATTACATTAAATTTTGGCAATACAACTGACTGTATTTTTTAGGACTTGCCAACTATATAGTCAGTGGTTTTGGTTACGGTCAGTAATTAGGATGAGTAGCTAACTAAATGAGCCAAGTAATGATAATAAGAATGACGCCTTCACTAACTCTATAACACCGTTACTAAATAATTATAGACATAAATACAGTACAATATTTTGCTACGACTACTGCACTGCAGTTTCTTCCAAAGAAATAACTTGGGTTGGAATTGTTTCCCCTCAAACAACGGTACAAATACCTCAGGTTCAACCCAGGGCTACATACTATTCTTATGGGTACAAAATTAATATTCTTGGGATTAATTCAACTGGACTGTCGACGCTACACATATAGAGTTCTGCAGTAATCCCCCTTTGTTGTCTTTCTTGTAGGAAAGGTTACCACCGCGACCGGGTGCATTACTTCTTCCCTTGTGACGAAGATGGTTTCAAAATAGAATTTAATCTGGTTAACAAATAGAATAACATATTTTACAGATGAAGTGCCGCTAAGGAAATTTACATTCGCCTTTAAATTTGAATTGATTTATTTTTCTTTATGATAAAGCATAGATATTACTGAATTGGTGCATTTTTAATAGCATTAAATTTAATTATATTTTAATTTTACCATATGAAAAATATAAAAATGAATTGGATGTGAGAATCTTTTAGGCTTGTTAGGAGGTCAAGGAATGCATGTTCTCCACCATTATGGGTGATGTTTCGCAATAAACCATTCCTCTACTGTTTCCCAAGTTGCCTTTGTTCCAATTTCTCGACAAAGTCAAGGATGAAAGCCAGGGTTAGGCTAGGCTGCAGCGTTTAATGCACTGTGCCGAAACAGTGCTGCCCCTTCTAGGGATCGAACCAGGGCTTCCTAATTGGAAGCCCAGCCCCTGGAATGTCACCACTAGACCAAGCTGCTGCTTGGTCTAAAAATTCCAATAAAATTATAAATAAATTATAATAATTGACTCTTAGAATTCTTAGTTTTTGATCTTATAATACATTTGTAATTAATATAAGTGGAATTTTCGAAATCTCATTTCAGCTATTCATCAACGTAAAAAATGAATATTAAAAAACTTAAAAAAACATAAAAAAACTTCATGGCCACCTTTCCAGCGGTACGAAAGGAAAGGTGTAACGCTGTAACGGTGTAACGTATAGCTGTGACGCAACTGATACAATATTGCTAATTGATTGAAATCATACTTTTTCCAAAACATGCAGAAACAGTTTGAAAACGTTAGATACTGTAATGTAAATAATGTCTCATTCTGACTAGAATTCCGGAAACCACAACGAGAAAAATCTATGTTATTATTATTATTTTTTTTGGGGGGGGGGGGGGGGGGGGTGTGGGGTCACTAAACCTAAGACACAAAAAACAGGTCATAAGGACATCTGTCAAGAATCAAAATAATTTAAATTCATTTATCACAAATATCAAAATAATTATTATTTCCTTTGATCTTTTGATATTACTACACCAATATTATGTCATAGAAGCAGAAAAAAAGTTAAAATTTCCAAAATGTTGCCAGAAGTCGTTTATCGTAATTCTCGTAATTCTCGTAGGAAGTCAAATCAATTGCTCAACTATTGTTAACCACATCCGCTGTTGTCTTTCCAATAACAAGGATAAGCTGAAACATAAAAAGAATTAAATTCAAAATGCATTATGTTTGAGGCATGGTAGTTTAGATTATTCTTAAAATCACATCCGTACCGATAACACATTCGTACCAATAACACATTCGTACCAATAACACATTCGTACCAATAACACATTCGTACCAATAACACATTCGTACCAATAACACATTCGTACCAATAACACATTCGTACCAATAACACATTCGTACCAATAACACATTCGTACCAATAACACATTCGTACCAATAACACATCTATTAAAAAGTACAGTAAACAAAAGACCTTTTACTGTTAAAAAAAAGTACATTAAACAAAATACCTTTTACTGTTAAAAGATACACCCTGAGGACAGTCTACTGTTAAAAGCACCCCAGGGTGGTCTTTCCATTTGATATGTTTGTATTTTCAAATGAAACGAATTTAATCAAGCTATAACACATCAAGCTAATCGTCCTAAATATAAGCCAAACAGAGATAACCAAAACAATAAATCTGATTTGACTTCCTAAGCTACTTAATATGAGTGCGGGTGACTTCGCACTCGGCGTTCACTTTCCACAGAGAAATACAGGCAGTTTGTTGGACAGAACAATGTCGAATGTGAGAATATTTTAATTTGCAAAGAAATGGGATATTAATGTTAGCTTATTCAATTCCGCTAACCACCCCATAAAGTGAGCCGTTAAGCAATATTGGGGAACACGAGGGTGATCAATCAACCTCGTGTCACCCCAACAAAGTGGGAAGGAGAAACCCCAGAGAACACACACACAATAGGGGTCAGGGGTTACACCCCTGAGAGAGAGGAGAGTAACAGCAGCGGGGGGGGGGGGGGGGGGGGGAAACACCACCGCAGGGCAGAGGGTGTGAAATAGGTTATTAGCCAATGGGGGGGAAGGCATCGGCTGAGTAGTATAGTGCGGCCAACCGTGCAATATATATTACCAGTTGATTGTGTCATTTAATCAGTTTAGTTAGTCAGATCAGTTAGGGTGGAACGGCAACATCTATTACCGTCCACTACCGTCACCATATCATTTAATCAGTATTTACCGGTATATCATTTTAAACCTATTGACCGTGCTCGCACTACTCGTTTATTATATTTTATACATATGAACTTCAGGACTCTCAACTTAACTGACCCTTTTCATACACACGGCGGGGACGCGTAAATAGAGAAACCCAAATGGATAAATCGGGATCCGTAGATCCCGTCACAATTAATTACCTTAGTGTCGATACTTTGGCCTTGTGCTGATTGAATTCTGCAATCTTACTACTGTGCTAATCTAGCTACCGTTGTAAACCTGCTAACCCGCTACTATCACATAACCGCCTAGCGTCGAATATCCTAAAGTATTTCTAAACGTAATTTACTCGAACTATTCTCCGCTATGCAGCGTACAAACTCTTAATTTTATTCGAAGTGCTAAAATAAATTACAGTGTCTCCAATATACAGAGTTGCGTACTAATTGCTAAGTATTCCAGAATACGTACTACTAATTAATTACGCTATTTGGTTATACTAGCAACAGCCTAAATACTGTATTATTTGACCTAACAGCAATTAACAAGCATAAATTAGAAATCGAAACAATCAAGAAAATAGTGCCTATCTAAACATCGAATCAAGAATAAGGCACTTTCTAGACAACACAACATAAAGCAGCATTAGTGGCGCGGCATTCCTAGTGCTAGCGTGGAACTAGTTTAAAAGGTCAAGGCCACCCAAGCTAAACGTGGTCTCCCTAGCTAAACCCATTAAAACAGCGCTACAGCCAAACAATACTAAGACAAAATCTTGTTCGCCAGCCCCCTAACAGCCGTAACGGCGACCGGTCCCCCCCCCCGGTCTTCCACTCTGGTTCGCCCGACCACAACTACTAGCCCCCGCCAGCATTGCCACAGATTGGATCCTCCACCTCTCCTTTCGTCGCTTCCAACAGTGCGCCCGCGACGCCTACCGGTACCCTT
Organism: Nemertoderma westbladi; assembly: GCA_032718475.1. Taxonomy (NCBI): domain Eukaryota; kingdom Metazoa; phylum Xenacoelomorpha; order Nemertodermatida; family Nemertodermatidae; genus Nemertoderma; species Nemertoderma westbladi. The sequence continues at coordinate 25,016 of JAUCBJ010005202.1, forward strand.
AGCCCAACATGCTAAAGCAAGTAATTACCGTATCGGCGCAAGCATGACAAACAGTCTGACAGTCGCTTAAGAGATCTTTGATTAAGATCTGCTACATTGCAAAGAATAAGAAATAATCAAGAGTAAGTCCAAACAGTAATCATATTCAAAAGTCATAAATCAAGTAACAGTTACAGCCGAAATCAGCAATTTTACAAACGAACGGAAGTACAAAATCTCAAGAAGAAAGATGGCTACTATTAAACTGCAAGAATGACGCAATGCCCAAGCCTGCTCACATGATTAGGCGCATCCAGGGTTCTCTCAGCTGGGTTTTTAGCCAACCAGTGCGCAGGACTTAATTTGGCGATCATTTAAGCACATAATCGCCTCAACTTAATTTGGCGATTATTAAAGCACAATTTAGGTATTAATTCGGTACAGCATTGGTTTATAGAGAAATATAAATGAAATTAGCACAAATACATATTAAATTCAAATGATTTCAAGAAACGGCAAATTCATATTCATATTTTATAAAAGTTTGCCACCATAAATTAATATGCTAAGGTTTTATTATAAAATTACGTAAGTAGGGCTACATACTGTATAAAATCGGTTGAATATAAATGAACTTGTGTATTTTATTTACCCTATCTAATTACGGCTGTACATCAATACGACTTATCTAATTATTCTATACTGTATGATGGGTTGTCTTAGTACACAACGCCATATATCGTAACACCGCTCCAAGAGAAACAAGTAATGTTTCCCTCCAATTGTAGAAGAAATAGGGCAATGTGAAATAATGAAATAAAATTTACTTTCAAACAAATCAAACATCTCAGTTCTAATGGTTCTAATAATTATAATTATTAGAACCATTAGAACATTGCAACATTTGTATGTATACATACAAATGTTGCCATTGTTATTGCATAATAATGATTACATACAAATTAATACAAATTAAGTTACAAAATACTACTTTCTTGCTATATTTACAAATTAACATTTACTCGCTGAAATGGAACATGGCTAGGACAATGTCCCCCATTTCCCATCTCAAATTATAGAGAACAATAATAACAAAGGAACTAAAATTTTATAAAACATGTTGGAGGTTAACTATTAAACTAAATATTATTGCGTTTTAAGGCTGATAATTAAACTAAATATAAGATACATAATTTATTGTTTATAGTTTATTGTTTTGGTTGAAAAAACACGTACTTACAGATAGGCCTACAGTAATACATATAAACACATATAATTGTATTGCGGTTTTTTTGGTGTATTCCAGGTATTTTTGGGAAATTCGTAGGACCCGAAACTCCCGAAAAAACGAATCGTCATTCTCTAAATCACTAAAGTTGTTGAGCACGACCAGATCGTCAAGAAGGATGTTACTATTACTGTACAGTGACGGCCCTAGAAGGCCCGGTAAGGAACCGACCTTTTACTTGTGACGGGCCTAGAAGGCCCAATAAGGAACTGACCTTTTACTAGTGACGGGCCTAGAAGGCCCGATAAGGAACCGACCTTTTACTAGTGACGGGCCTAGAAGGCCCGATAAGGAACTGACCTTTTACTAGTGTTGGGCCTAGAAGGCCCGATGATGAACCGACCTTTTGCTAGTGACGGGCCTAGAAGGCCCGATAAGAAACCGACCTTTACTAGTGATGGGCCTAGAAGGCCCGATGATGAACCGACCTTTTACTTGTGACGGGCCTAGAAGGCCCGATAAGGAACTGACCTTTTACTAGTGTTGGGCCTAGAAGGCCCGATGATGAACCGACCTTATACTTGTGACGGGCCTAGAAGGCCCGATAAGAAACCGACCTTTACTAGTGATGGGCCTAGAAGGCCCGATAAGGAACCGACCTTTTACAAGTGATGGGCATACTAGAAGGCCCGATAAGGAACTGACCTTTTACTAGTGTCGGGCCTAGAAGGCCCGATAAGGAACCAACCTTAAGGCCCGATAAGGAATCGACCTTTTACTAGTGACGGGCCTAGAAGCCCCGATAAGGAGCCGAACTATTATTTCATTAAAAAAACAGTTAACTGGTAGCAGTTATGAATTTAAGTTCCTGATTACAAATCTGAGTTTCAAGTTAGAAATCTGAATTTCAAGTTACAAATCTGAGAGTCCTGTATAAAATTGGAGTTCCTGGTTACAAATCTGTATTCCTGGTTTCCAATCATTGTGTTTGGTTAATTATATGAACATCCGTCGCATATTGATGTCCCTGTTTATGATTTGTTACACATGCAGTATTTACAAATCTGCATAACAAATCTGAGCACCCAGTTACACATTCAACTGCTCAGTTACAAATCCAAGTAACCAGTAATAAATTAAAGCACCATATAACAAATCTTAGTACCCATGACCAAAAGCACCATATAACAAATCTTAGTACCCATGACCAGATCAGACTGTCCGTCCAGTTACAAATTCGACTAGATTGAAAACTGGGTGTCAGTAAACTTTGTATCTGCAACATAACTTATACTGTATCTTGCAAAAGCTAATGTATTAAATATTCACATTAATACTGTGAATTCAGTTGGGATCGGTTGCTTTAGATTACAGTTTATAGCCACAGCGGATATCTGTGGGGCGAGCCACGAAAGTAAGCGAGCTTAGCAAACGGGTACCACTAACTCAATCGGTGTGTCTGTTTTTCTGTTGTTCTGTTATTCTGTTATGCCAAATTTTAAAAGTTAATAACTCAGCCCAATCTATCTTAATCTATCCAAACTTGGTACACATGTTGTTTGGCAAAAGTTTAGAAATTTTCCAAGTTGAATTTCCGTGTGGCCTTCGAGAAGCTAAGATAATAACAGTTAATTAATTAAATTGAAATTAATTATGTTGGTTAGGGTAAAAACAGCATTTACAACATGACCTTTAATGGAAATTAATTATTTTATAGTATAAGATATAAATAATTATATTTAAAAATTATACAGCTGTAATCCCCATACTCCATTCCATTATAGTTTTTAATTAATTCAAGTGATTTGCATTAGGAAATGTGTTTTTATTTGATCTAAACATAATTAAGTTATTAAAATATACTGTCACTCTATACTACTTCCAGCTCCCTCATTCCAAGGCATGCCTGAGATTAGCAAGCCTATTGTGTTTACCTTATAATGTGATTGGCTGAGTATTTATTCTTGATTCTTTAGAATAATTAGCTAGATAATTTCGCTGTGGTGTTGACATGATAAATAAATGTTTCAGTATATCAATACTATCGGCATAAGGTAAGTTTTCATATTTCTTACAAATTGGGTCGCTTCCACGCCTAAAATATTTAATATATTACTTTATGAGTTTAACATAATATTACAGTATCAATAACATGAGTTTATTGATTTCTTTGTTGGTTAAATAAATTAAATAATATGCGATCTTTATTTATTTTTGCTAGACATTTGTGCTGTTTTTATATTTGTGAATCGCTTCCAAGTGTATTTCGTGTTATATAAAATAGGGGGGGGGGGGGGGGGGGGTTTATTCCACTCTCTTTGATTTATTGGTGTTTGGTTAAATTTCTTAAATACCAAGTGCCATATTAAACGTATCTCATAACTGAGCCTCGTGCTGCGCCCCACTAAAGTGTTTGGCTTACTTATTAGTAAATAATTTAATAATTTGAAAATACTGTGGAAACCAATGATTATGACAGATATACACTTATTTGCTCTCTAACTTTGTTCAACTGCCATGTTGCTAAAACATAATTAACTTCGCTCTACGAAATTATTTTAATTAAATACATTCAACAACTATTATAGAGCAGTGAACTCCACAATCAGCAGTACGCAATATCTAAAAAACCATTGAGCTGACCAGTTATTTACATTAAGCTAATATATATTCGATTGTATTCAATATAGTCAGTGTGAGAGGGAAATCATCTATGGCTTGCAAAAAATTACAAACACACATTATGCTTAATGTTTGCCTACTGTATGGTCTGAATCGGAGTCTGGTAGAGAGTAATCTTAGCCGCTAAATGTCAATCACCTATAAAACATTTTGAATGCCACAGTGACTAATCTGAAACAGATAATAAACAGTGATTTTTATATTTAAAACTATAATGTTAGCCTTATGGGTAATTATTATGAGGCCGAATAAACATTCAGCCTCCACAGTATTAATATTGGCCCAAAGATTTATAAATAAAACAATTATTATTAGATGAGAATATAGTGCAATCAATACTGTAGTACCGGTAGTCACCATACTGTGTAATAAGTTTAGTATTATATTGTATTTATATATTATATATTTATATATATATTACATTATATATTATATTTATTATATATACATATTATATTATTTGTGTATAAATATATTATATAGTACTTTATTTTACTGTAGTACAAGGGATTCTGACCCCGATATCTCTGATTCGTTAAGTACAAGGGAGTCTGACCCCGATATCTCTGATTCGTTATTACAATGAAACTCAACTCCCTAAAGACGGCATGTCAGGTCACCAACAACCATACTGTGTAACTAACAGTCATTCAGCATGCACACTATCTAACATAGCAGAGTGAGTAACCTTGCATAGGATGCATTGGGAAAAGTTTTCAGCTGAGGCATTAATAGATTACAAACTACTGTAAACCAGTTAATGTTTGCTTATAGACTGGGTTGAAAGAGTGAGTGATTAAACTTGGTACAGAAGGTACTTTCCTTGTTAGTTGGCCCTTCCTCAGTCATTCAATCAGTCAGCCAGCCTCGAAAAATTCTTACAGTAGGCCTAAGTAACCTCTCGATTCCTAATTAGGCCTACCAGTTACAGGACTTCTCTCTGCTGGATGGGCTGGCGCTATACAAGTACCAGTATTACGATTGTATAGTATTAGTATTATGTACTACTGTCTTTTTTTAAAAGCTGGACTGAGGGACCAGTTGACCCCTGGACTGTAGGACCCTTTGACCCCTGGACTGAGGGACCAGTTGACCCCTGGACTGTAGGACCCTTTTACCCCTGGACTGTGGGAACTACTACTACTAGGATCGGCATGCTGCATTGCAGCTGCATTGCACTGAGTGACAAATTGACCCCTGGACTGTAGGACCCTTTGACCCCTGAACTGAAGGACCAGTTGACCCCTGAACTGAGTGACCAGTTGTCCCCTCGACTGGGGATAGTAAATCCAAATAAAATAGTAAAGGTAAAGTAAAATTAGTGTACTTACTGTTTACAAACACCGTACAATCTGTATATAGACATCTATCTAAATGCCGGTAATTACTCAATGAGTGAGCTGTGATGAAAAATTAATTAAGAAAAGTAAAAAATTAATTAGGAAAGTCTTTTTTAACTAATTTTTACTTATTAATTTTCTGGAAAACTAGTGAAAAAAGGTAAGATTAAATCACTGTCTTTTTTAATTTGTGAGAAAAGGCGATTTTTCAAATAACATTATTTATTTACCTCATACAACTGCCACCCACGACCAAACAACCAACTAGCAAACTATATTTTCACAAACACCAAATACATTGTTGAATGAACCAAGACCATCATACTGCGCTAGGCGGTTAGGACCAACCGTCTGTCTGCCCTGAATGGCCTGAAGGTTAGCCAGACGCACAGATACTTTGCACTAAGCTTACGTCAGCACATGACTGGTACCCGCCTACCATACTGCCAGTGTACCTACTGTACTACCTTACCATTGGACGTGCCCAACCCATCCTTCCTTACTTCTGGCGCTGTATTATATAACTTACGGGTTACACTATCAGGTGATCTCAATGCATAGCGAATTCCCGGTTTATGGAGCTGCCTCCTTCTCATCAGCCAAAATACTCCATAAGGATCCTGCAGTAGAAACGTTAATTTAAATATTAAATAATATCAAAAATTTTATTATATGATGGGAAAAGATGCGATACTGACAAGATATTAAGTGAAAATGTATTTTTCGCACGGTAATATTAATTAATAATCCTTTAAATTGGATGGTATCGCACTGCCATAGCCAAACTTCACCATAGAATCCCACAATATTTAGCCACAGAAATGGCATGAAATGCCGGATATACTAATACTACTACAGTACTATAAACGGCCTGGTTGATTGCAGCTGCTATACTGGCTAAAAACAAAAAGTAGGGCCACGCAATTCACAATTGGCATGCTGTGATGCAGCATCCATTAATAATGCTATGCAGGGTTACGGACAAAATAGTGCCACTACAACTCCACATCACCCATGACATTTGCTAGATCATCTGCATCTTCAAGGCCAGTGTCCTTTAAGATACGTCTCAAGAAAGTCATGGACTGTCCACCCTGATTATTTTCTCTATTATGCTACCAAAGCATAAGATTGTGCACAGGCTGATCATCACGGTGAAAACGATGTCCTGCAATGCGGAGGTACTTTATTCAAGTGTCGAGCTTGTGGGGAACCAATGAGACACCTCCAATGTTATATAGTGTCGGATTGGATATGTGTTCATTATACTTTAACACTGTGAACCCGACGTAGCATTCTTATGAGTGTGCCATCCAGACCATCCAGATTTGGTGTCAAAAGCAGTTAGAGCCCAGCATGGACTCCCATAGAGGAGTATTGATTGTATTGTTGCTCTTAATAATCGGACCTTAAGTTTCCGATTAATTCTCGGTGACTTCCAAATACTGAAAAGCCCATTCAATGCCGCACATGCCTTCCCCATACGTATTTGGACGTATCCTTACTTCAGTATCCATGTTCTGTGGTAACATAAGTTGTACACATGCTCAAGCACGCCATCATCAGAGCTTATGCTCATTTCCATATATTTCCTAAGGACTGTCGAAGTTAACCATCAAAATGTTGGTGTTTTAGGAGTTAATAAAAAGATCAACTCTAGAAGCAGCCTGTTATAATGAGCTTATAAGCCATTGGGCTCCCTCTCGTGATTCTGAACGTACTCCTAAGTCATCAGCAAAGACTTGATCAGCAAGGTGTTTTGCTGGATTTCTTCGACTTCTGGAACCAGTGTAACTGCGAAGGACACCAAATAAATCTCTGGATGGCACTTGTTCAAGATTACTACATTGGGTTAACTGTGTCAACTGCAATAAACATCTCCAATCAGACTCACTTCAACATTGGAGGTGTATCATTAGTCCTAAGCTTGCCACTTGATCGGAGCCTTCTGTGCTTGGCAGGATATTTCTTTCGCTTTGACCCTTTCTTTCGGTTTGTTAATAAATATACCCCAAAGACACTCTTATTACTTGTTATACAACCCCCTACAGCTTTGACACAAATTGAGTAAAAAATTGCTTGAGCGAGAACTAGGCTCTCTACATTCCCAAACTACGTAAAATCGGGCATGGTGGCCAGGAATAGTTTTCAAAATTAAATAATAATATAAGTGCCACCTTGTACAGATACTGCTGAAAGTTTAGTAAACCTTAAATAATTAAGCACAAAATGGAAATTATAATAATTCCAATAATTCCAACAATTCAATATTCAGCATGGAACCCAGTCCAGCTGGGACTTTAATTAATAAAAAGTACGTATATTTATATACACATGTGGTACAGCAGAATATAAAATTAAGAAGTAAAATGCTTAGTAAAATGTGCAGTTCACGCACTAATGGTTGAAAGAAAGAAAAAAGACATGAGGGGGAGCAGTTCCCTGAATAATAAATAGTTATAAAAAAAAAAAGTTATAAAAAGTTATAAATAAATAGTTATGTGTTTGAATGAGAAGACTGGCGTAGTTTTAGTTAATTAATTTAATATTATAAATAGAAAATAAATACCTGAGGGTATGTATTTCTCCAGGTGTCAGCTAGCCTTCTACTTTTTCTAGTCCTAATTGTAAATGGATCATAACCAATGTAATGATGTAAGGAACCGTGCTGAAAGAAATGTTAGATATTGTAATAATAACATTGTAATGTAAGAGGGTGTCCCACAAACAGGGTGTCCCACAAACAGAGTGTCCCACAAACAGGGTGTCCCACAAACAGGGTGTCCCACAAACAGAGTGTCCCACAAACAGGGTGTCCCACAAACAGGGTGTCCCACAAACAGGGTGTCCCACAAACAGGGTGTCCCACAAACAGAGTGTCCCACAAACAGGGTGTCCCAAAACAGGGTGTCCCACAAACAGGGTGTCCCACAAACAGAGTGTCCCACAAACAGGGTGTCCCACAAACAGGGTGTCCCACAAACAGGGTGTCCCACAAACAGGGTGTCCCACAAACAGGGTGTCCCACAAACAGAGTGTCCCACAAACAGGGTGTCCCAAAACAGGGTGTCCCATAAACAGGGTGTCTCACAAACAGGGTGTCCCACAAACAGGGTGTCCCACAAACAGGGTGTCCCACAAACAGGGTGTCCCACAAACAGGGTGTCCCACAAACAGAGTGTCCCACAAACAGGGTGTCCCAAAACAGGGTGTCCCATAAACAGGGTGTCTCACAAACAGGGTGTCCCACAAACAGGGTGTCCCACAAACAGGGTGTCCCACAAACAGGGTGTCCCACAAACAGGGTGTCCCACAAACACGGTGTCCCACAAACAGGGTGTCCCACAAACAGAGTGTCCCACAAATAGGGTGTCCCACAAACAGGGTGTCCCACAAAATTTGATACTTTTTGTATTTTGATTTGTGCAGCTTGATATTAATGATTTTTAGTAATTATGGTGTTATTGGATGGATAGCTAGAAAGGGGAACGCCGCCCAACTAGTTAGTGGAAGTGACTTAAAAAAGTTACACAATCGGACAATCTAACAATCGGACAATTTAAGCCATATAAGTTAAGTTATGGCTTGTTTATATATCATAAACCTGTAAAAGTGACCTTAGTACATACATACATAGAATACAGGTTTTCTGGGGTTCAAAATCCATTGGAAAGTATTTAAAATTGATCTAATTACTATAAATGGCTGTTTTAGTCTTCTACTTAGGCAGAAAATGAAAAAAAAAAAACAATTAACCAATTTCGGTTTGAACACAAAATTTATAATTCCTTTATACGATGCTATAAATTCACATTTATAGGTTTTCTGGGGCGCTGATTCTAATGGAATACATTTCTAATTTGCCAGATAATTGTTACTCGTAATTTTCGGCATAATATTATGGCAAATTTTGGTGCTGCAGCAAATTTCGTACCCAACACCAATAAGTACAAGTTTGAGATGTCTAGTTAGATAATTGCCATATTAATTATGTTTGAATAATTCTTCCAATTTACTCAGAATAATTAAATATTCTTACGCAATTAATTCTACAGGTTATTTATTGGTATCCGTTTCCCGGCAACAGGAGTCTATAGATAATGGAACGACCCGCACTAAATCGTAACAGAATTAAATTATTGTCTAAATTGTTAATCCAGTGCGCTGTTTTTATTGATTCCATCGGATTCAGGACCCTCCTACGTTTATCGCGATAAACAAGATGATACTATCTATCGATCAATTTGAACAAAAAAATTTCACCCACCGGCGAAAAATACAAGAAATTTGATTTGAAAGAAATTTAAAAGAGATTTGAAATCTTTTATGCAATTTTCACTTATTCCATTGAATTCAGAACGCTCACAATCCCGTATAACGCAAGAAACAAGGTGACACAAGCAATTGATATATTTGATGGTTTTCAAAATTTGGTGCTAGCAACAAATTTTGCACCCACTTCCGAAAAATTCGAGTGTGAGATGTCTAGTTAGATCATTATTTATTCCATTGAATTCAGAACAGCTCTAAACTTCTAAGACGCGGAAAATAAGTTGTCACAAGCAATTTAACTATTGAATAAATTTTCAAAATTTCGTGCTGGCACCAAATTTTGCACACGCAACGAAAAATACAAGTTTGATATGCGTAGTGCAACTCGTATATATTCCATCGAAACCAGAACCCTAAACAGAACCCTAAATAACCCATATTGCGCAAAAAAATAGGTTCAAACAATCAATTTACAAAATTGAAATATTTCAAAATTTGGTGCTGCACCAAAATTTGGCACCCGCCGAAAAAAACAAGTTCGAAATTAATAAATTAATTTATATGAATTCCACCCAATTGCTAACACCAAAAAACCGGTGTAAATCAAAAATAGAGATGTTATTAATCATATTTCGTGAAATGTAATTTTAAAAAACGTCTCCAAAAAGTGCCAAAAGTAGGGGGTTATTAAATGGTGCTAAAAACTAGAAAACTTCCCAATATTTTCTAAAACGGTTTTCACTATTAGGAAGACAATAGATTTTTAGGAAAAGTCATAAAATTTCAGATTCCCAACAGCTTTTGTTTCAGAGTTATAACAAAAAAAACACGCGGCGGGGGGGGGGGTCGTATTGACCCCCCCCCCCCCCCCCCCCCGGTTTAATAGGGTTAATGGTAAATGAAGTTGTCCCAAATGAATTTCCTTGAAGGATTGGACATCCTTGTTAGGCAATGTGGTACGAGATACTTATCTTTCTTTAGGTCTTCATGCTATCCTTTAATACAATAACTCCTCCAATTGTTTGTTTTACATAACTAACCTTAATTGTGCAGCTGGAGATAGAGAAATATAACAACATCCACATTATAATCAACTTGGCTAACAACTCAGACATTTCTATATGATATTATTAGTGATATTAGAAATTGCAATTAGAAACTGCAAATATAATACAGGACTCTAAATGTTTTTTACTAATATACAATCTAAATAAAAAATTTACTTTGACAGAATAGTTACAGACGTAATTGTAGTCCCAGGAGGATATCTTAGTTTGAATCAAATTAATATAGTAATTTGGAAAAACATATTAAAGTTTATATAAAATCCGGGACGTTTCGTATAATTGCTTTACACGTTACACACACCGAAACAACGGTAAAAATTATGACTAAAAAATTACACATAAGTATATTAATTAGAGACTGTAAAAGTGAATATTAATTATAATTATGTTAAATATTCCGAGTAGTAAATAAAGAATTACAGATACTGTACAGTACTGAATTATTATATGTAATAACATGTACATTCAGTTTGGGGTTATCTCTACAAATGTTGATGCTTTCTTTTAGTAGAAAGTCGTAGTTAGTAGCAGGACGACCAGTAATTTTGAGTTAAGAATCTCAGAGCACCTGGGAAAGTCCCCGCGAACTGGTAAGCCTGTAGCTTGGGGTGTTTCTAAAAAACACTTTTTTCTTATTTTCATTGCTGAAGTGAATTTTCCCATTGCATTTCACCTCAAAACATTATATACAAATTTTTTTCAAAAAATATTAAACTTAAGGGGTGGTACATCAGACCCGAAATGTTGAAAAATGATGCCGCGCCTACTTTTTTTGCATTTCAACCTGAAATTTTCAAATGTGAGATTTGCAGTCCTCAAGTTGTTTAATTTAATCATATGGTGATTGTGAAGATTTACTTATGAAAATTTTTTGATTGAGTTGATGCATAGGGGTGGTACAGATACACTCACGTTTTTCAAAAACTGGAAAATTCTGAAAAATTGTCACATATTAACTTTTCAGTTGTCATATTTTAGGTGTTAGATCTATTATATCCAGCCCTAAAGTAGTTTATCTAGTTAATCTTGTTAAAGTGAAGTTATTAACACAAAAATTAATTATGAGTTGAAATAAAGGGGTGGTATAGAAACAGTTCAGTAGGCCTAATATTGACATAACTGGGATCATGATTACAAGTTCTCCTACGACGACTTCAAAATGATTGGTCGTCCTGCTACTAACTACGATCTTCTACTAAAAGAAACCATCAACATTTGTAGAGATAAACCCAAACTCAATGTACAGGGCACCTCATTCAACCTGAAACTATTCTACCCTTAAAACTTTTTATCTTAAAACTTAAAATTATTCTACCCTTAAATTATCGATAGGGTCAAAATCAATATTGAGGGGTAAATGAGCTCCAGCTGAAGACCTGTCTTCTTCAATACTCAAAAGATATGTCACCATTGGTATATCTGTAAGTACCGACTCAGACACACGATGTATCACAAACATATCATGCGATACCCTGTCATTGTTTAGGAGCTTCTCAAAGTTGGCTCTCGAAATAATATTGAAGCGTTCAGCTGGAGATTCAGCCTTATCTTTGGTGCTTAACATTTTTATACCAATTGATTTCCATTCCTGTACGGATTGCTTGCTGCATTGGTGGCGTTGACGGCGTCAACCAGCTGTTTGATAAGATCCTCATTAATTAATTAATTAGTGGCTACTACTACTACTACTAGTATCGGCATGCTGCATTGCAGCTGCATTTTTAAGAATGCTGTGCCGGCTTGTCGACAAAATTGCGCCGCCACAACTCCCTATCACCCGTGACATTTGCTAGATCATCCGCATCTTCAAGACCAGTGTCCTTTAAGATGCGTCTCAAGAAAGTCATGGGCTGTCCACCATGCTTATTCACTCCATGAGGCTGCCAAAGTACAAGATTATGCACTGGCTGGTCCTCACGGCGAAAGCAATGTCCTGCAAAGCGGAGGCGATTTTGTTCTAGTGTCAAGCTTGGGGGAACCAATTAGACACCTCCAATGTTATATAGTGTCTGGTTGGAGATGTGTGCATTGTACTTGACACAATGAACCCGGCGTAGCATTCTTGTGAATGTGCCATCCAGAGATTTGGTATCCTCAGCTGTTAGAGCCCAGCATGGACTCCCATAGAGGAGTACTGGAACTACTGCTGCACTAAATAATCGGACCTTAAGTTTCCGATTAATTCTCGGTGACTTCCAAATCCTGGAAAGCCTATTCAAGGCTGCCCATGCCTTTCCCTTACGTATTCGAAGGTCCTCACCTGACTTCCGGATCCATGATCCCAGGTAACAGAAGTCGTCCACATGCTCAAGCATACCATCCTTTGAGCTTATGCTCATCCGATCAGAGACTTGCTGAGAACTTTCAAAGTTAACTGTCAAAATTTTGGTCTTTCTGGAGTTAATAAAAAGACCAACACTAGAAGCAGCATGTTCTAATGAGCTGAGGAGCCGCTGGGCTCCCTCTAGTGATTCTGAGAGTACTCCTAAGTCATCAGCAAAGTCTAGATCAGCTAGGTACTTGGCAGGATATCCTCGACTTCTGGAGCCAGTAGGTGGAGTTATCATCACCCCATCATCATTATGATGATCTAAGGACATGCGTAGAACATAGTCAACCACAATAATGAACAAGAATGGTGCAAGTGTGTCTCCTTGGAGGACGCCCCATAACACTTCAAATGGTTCTGTGTCACCGTCAACAGTAGACACAAATGTTGTCGAACCATCGTATACTGATCTGATTGCTGCAATAATTTCATCAGGAATCCCATATAATGAAAGTATGCTGAACATACGTGAGCGAGAGACTGAATCAAAGGCCTTGAAGAAGTCAACAAAGATAACAGCCAGATGCCTGTCTATCTTTTTTGATAATTCTTCAATTATCCTTCTAAGTGCCAAAATAGGCTCCATGGTCCCACGACCTTTACGGAACCCATTCTGATTTCCACGGAGCAGTCTCTCAATGGGATCCCTGATGCGATTTAATAGAATCCTATTGTATAGCTTTGCAGCAATCGAGATCAATGAGATCCCCCGAAAAGAACCATAGAGTGTTAGGTTGCCCTTCTTGGGTACTGGCACCAACTTATTTGTTTTAATTGCTTGTGGGATTCTTGTTGTTCGGTACATGTCTACTATGATGACTATGATGTCTACTATATAATTAGTTGCATTACAAGTAGGAAGGGAATTTTGACCAAAAAATTTAATTCACATTTTTTACAGAGTCAGATATACAATTTTTCGAGATTTTTTGTTGAATATGATAATTTCATTGGTGACAATTTCTCTGGAATTTTTGTTTTGACAAAAGGATCAATGTAAATAATCCATTTTAGGTACATAATAAAGTAAATATACATTTGTTCAATTAGGCTAATTTATAACCTAGTGAGTTTTTTACTAGAATTTGACTTTACAAATTTGAAATAATCTGGGCAGTTACGGAATGTAAATATTTTTATTTCACTACTTGCAAATTTATTTTCATTACAAAATTTTAAAATAATAAAGATTTGTCCAATTAATTTTATTTTCACTAAATTAAATATGTATGAAGTTTTAAAGGTTTTTGAATTTTATGGTAACATTTTATATAAAATCTGGTTCTGGGATGGTGAAATTTTGTGCTGGAATGAAAAGTGGAAGTAGTGAAAAAACCATAGTCTTATCAAATGTAACGGTTTTGGGTTCAATGGGTGTATAAAGCGTAAAAGGTGACCGACCATACCTACCGTAATGCATTGGCCATCAAAATTTTATAACAACAATATTTTTATAATCGTCGTGAATTCAGAAACATTGATTTTAGATCATATGTGTTTCAATTGGACGAGCTAAGTGTAAAACAAACTTTCACGAAATTTTAAAGGCCTTTTTTTTTAAATCTCATTATGTGTTTTTATCTAAAGTGATCTCGTACTAAAGTACTCTTTAAAATACTGGGAACGTTACAATAGCAAAAGTAATTATAAACTTATTTAATAATTATGTTGAATATTTTTCGTTTAGTCGTTTAAGTCGTTTAGACACTAACTCAGTAATACAGCGATAAATTAAATAATAACTTTATATATTATGTTGTATGTATATTAGGATAATGCCAACTTTATTTTACTCCAGAATGCGAATTTCTACGTTACTACGTACAGTACTTAAAAAACTTAAATATGTATGATAAATGTTGAATATAATGTCCAATTTTATCAGTGTCGTTATTTTAAGTAACACTATTTTTAAACAAATATTTATAAATTGTTGTTATTCTATAGGAAATCATTAGGTGTAGTCACAATTTGTTTTTACTACCTTGTTTAATTAATGTTAATTAGTTGTAATTAAATTCTCCTTTATCGTTAGCACAAATTATCATTAGTGCCATGTCTTAATAAATATCAATGGCAATGCCAAAGACATATTTGTCTGATAAAACTGCCAAAAATGAAAGCTGTATGCAGTATATCCATCCATGCAGGTACATTTAAAGTTATCATAAACAGCGTGGAATGATACAGCAGGTGGGGGGAGTTAATAATAATCTATTTAAACTGCATCCGAAATGCAAATACCAGTTGTCGTCGTAAATCCTTAAATAACTATACAACTATTGTAGGCCGAAATCCTATTACGTGAGAGGGATGCGTCTGTATTCACTGATGATTGGCTGGATAGGATGAGGGGCGTGTTGATTGGCTGAAAGGATTAGGGGCGTGTTGTCTTTTGGCTTAATGGCTTAATTAGAATGAATTTTCGATTTGACCGAGATTTCATCAGGTAGAGTAATGATGCAAGATAAAACGAAATATCGAATCCCAGAAGTATTACGCCTACAAATAGGCAAGTCATTACATAAATATATTAGGGGATGTAATTAGGGTGGAGCGGGGGTAAAAGTTACGCTTACACCTATGCCTACGCCTACACACCTACCCAAGCCCGAAGCCAGGGGGGGGGGGGGGGGGTTCGTTGGTTCGAACGAACCGCCCTTTTGAGAAAAGCGCCCTATTATACGAACACATGTTTGGGAAATGTGCAATTTTTATACTCACCTTTTTGAGAAATATTGTCCTTTTATATTCACCTATTCGTAAAAGTGGGCCTTTCCGGCAAAGCAAATGTTAAAGTTACATTAACAGCTTGAACAGTTTCATTTGAGTTATATTTGTCATTTCAGGTAGATGGCCCTCAAAATGCTTGCGTTTTATTAAATTGTCTTCAAGCTCAGGAGCTGCATGTTCAGAGTACAATTATTAATTAAAGCAAAAGGATAACTTCTAACTTAGCTTTCTTTTGGGTGTTTACATGAGAACAATCCTGTGTTTGTGTTTGTCTTATAGCTGGTTTTTCTTCTAATATTGAGGAATGTTAATGAAATGCAGTCAAAGTTTGCATTTATTAAACATTTGTGAGCCCCTTTGGCTTTGAGCGGACAAAAATAATTTGGAATTTATGATACTAGTTTTGTTGAAATTACCAAAATGCAGGTGACCTGCCCCTCAGAATGTAGGTTTCTGCAAATTAATTTTTCAATATATTATATTATATTTGCCAAAAAAAGTGCATTTTGTATAAGTATATTGCCCATTGGTTACCCATTTGTGTAAAAATTTGTTTGATGATGACACTGCTGCGACAAAATGAACCAATGTATATATTTGTTGTGGTTACAGCTGTTGTAGGTACACTGTGTGTAGGCAACTTCTATCTGCAATACTCAAATTATAAATATTAATGACGAGTAAGGGTCTTGAGCCACGGCTAATATAAAATATTGTTAGTTTACCATATAGCTATTTCACGCTTCCCGCGCGTCGTCAGTGGTATATTATTAAACACAATATTAATAAAATTTAACTAAAAAAACCAATTCAAAGCCTAAAAGATTTATACAAAACCGATACCGTTATGGTACTGTATAGTGTACAGTAGTTATGACTATTTTAATAAAGATATTAGCTGTGTAAAGTGGCAGACCGGTACAGTATCATAACGTTATCGGTTTTGTATATATCTTTTAGGCTTTGAATTGGTTTTTTAGTTAAATTTTATTAATATTGTGTTTAATAATATACCACCGACGACGCGCGGGAAGCGTGAAATAGTTATTATGGTAAACTAACAATATTTTATATTAGCCGTGGCTCAAGACCCTTACTCGTCATTAATATTTATAATTTGAGTATGCTTACTCCACGAAAAGCATCGTTCAATTACATTAACTCGCTACTGCAATTCAGTACGTCACAGGGAAGATGCTACTGTAGTTGTTTTCAAACTAAATCTGTTCAGTATGTACTGTACAGTGAGTGCTTTAAAGGCAGCTGAGTGTAAGTTGATTATAGCTATTAATATATATTATTCACACTATTAATACCTAATAGTTTAGGAGAAAAACACCAAGGTACAGTAAAATTACACTAACAACAAGTACCATATCGCATAAAACAAATAAAATTAAATATAAATAACGGATTGATCAATTTTCCAATTCCAAAAGATAAATTTTCCTATCAAATCTTGAAGCTGATGGTTGCCAAAATTCAGACTAAACTACTACTAGGATCGGCATGCTGCATTGCAGCTGCATTTTTAAGAATGCTGTGCCGGCTTGTCGACAAAATTGCGCCGCCACAACTACCTAACACCCATGACATTTGCTAGATCTTCCGCATCTTCAAGGCCAGTGTCCTTTAAGATGCGTCTCAAGAACGTCATGGGCTGTCCACCATGCTTATACACTCCATGAGGCTTCCAAAGTACAAGATTATGCACTGGCTGGTCCTCACGGCGAAAGCAATGTCCTGCAAAGCGGAGGCGATTTTGTTCTAGTGGCAACCTTGGGAGAACCAATGAGACACCTCCAATGTTATATAGTGTCTGGTTGGAGATGTGAGCATTGTACTTGACACAATGAACCCGGCGTAGCATTCTTGCGAATGTGCCATCCAGAGATTTGGTGTCCTCAGCAGTTAGAGCCCAGCATGGACTCCCATAGAGGAGTACTGGAACTACTGCTGCTCTAAATAATCGGACCTTAAGTTTCCGATTAATTCTCGGTGACTTCCAAATCCTGGAAAGCCTATTCAAGGCTGCCCATGCCTTTCCCTTACGTATTCGAAGGTCCTCACCTGACTTCTGGATCCATGATCCCAGGTAACAGAAGTCGTCCACATGCTCAAGCATACCATCCTTTGAACTTATGCTCATCATCTGGTCAGAGACTTGCTGACGACTTTCAAAGTTAACTGTCTCTGGAGTTAATAAAAAGACCAACACTAGAAGCAGCCTGTTCTAATAAGCTGAGGAGCCGTTGGGCTCTCTCTAGTCGTTGGGCCCTCTAAGTCATCAGCAAAGTCTAGAGCAGTTAGGTACTTGGCAGGATTTCCTCGACCTCTGGAGCCAGTAGGTGGAGTTATCATCACCCCATTATCATTATGATGATCTAAGGACATGCGTAGAACATAGTCAACCGCAATTATGAACAAGAATGGTGCAAGTGTGTCTCCCTGGAGGATGCCCCTCACCTGCTCCCTGGTGCGGATTGGCGCTTTGTACCTAAGAAAATGATGAGGGATGACAAGAGTGAGATTTTTCTACACTACTACTCGGAAGTTATACAAATGTAGATTATAAATCCCCCCCCCCCCCCCCCCCCCCTCTTTTCTATTTTCAATAAAGCTGTGACGGGGTACATCAGGTTTTGTAAAAAAAATAGTGTGACCATTTCAAAAAATAAAAATTTGACTATCAAAATATCTTGGAAATTGACAAGGGAGAACTGGAACTTTTATGTTGGTGATATACTCATAAATATGACATATCCAACAAGTTGTCACAGGTGGTCTGATGATGCTACATTATACTAATTGAGTTTTCCATCCTGATAACTCTGTTTAATTTAATTGATTTTAATATGATTATAATAATCATCCATAAGCATCAATCAGTCTGTCCAACTTTCCAATAACTCATTGAACCGGAAGGACGCCCCTGCCAAACAACATAAATCAAAGCTAAAGTAAACATTATCTCTCCTTCATAGACTATGTCTTCAATATACTTACTGTACTACCCAGAGACAGTCAGTTTTTGTGTAGTATCATGACACTTTAGTTCACAACCAGTTTATTGCAGATAGATTATATAACATTAAGTAATTAATATAATCAGATGGGGGGGGGGGGGGGGATACGAATAAAATTAAATTAGTATAATTAAAAATTAACCAAGACTATACAATATCTACACCTACGACCTCGACTTGTAAGCAGGTTAGTAAAGAAGCAGGTTACAGTAGTGGCGGGTTGAAAGAAATCAAAACAATAAACTAGAGTTATAATATTGTAGAAAATCCAATTTAATTGAGAATCAACAGATTGAGAATCAACAGTCTGGTGTATAGGCCAACATGTTAACAGTACGTGTATGTGTAGGCGTAGCGTTTACCCCACATGAGGGGTGGGGAGGTGAGGCACTACTCACCATTTTGAAATACATATTGCTCCAAAAAAAAATATGTAGAAATAAAGCGTAAGATCAATTTTGTGTGACTACTACTAGGATCGGCATGCTGCATTGCAGCTGCATTTTTAAGAATGCTGTGCCGGCTCAGGTCAGGTATTCTAAGTCATTGATCAAGAAAACTTGCCACCTCCATGCAGCATAAAGGAGGTGCCACCTGTAGCTGCATAGACCCTCTTACTAGGGCAAATCTGGTCCTGTAACTAGGACCCCCTTCGTTCTGGGATAAGGACGCCCTTGGTCCTGGATTAAGGACCCATATACTTGGCTGCAGGGGTATATGGCCTGACCAGGCAGATGGTGATCTACCAATGGCTGGTCAGGAGTAGAGTGTTCTCATGTCCACTCTGAGAGCACTTCACTGCGACCTGCACCTGGCAGCAAGGGTACAGGGCATGACCCAGCAGATGAGCTGCAACAGTCAATGGTGGGTCATGTGCGCCAGAGTAGATATGGGTGATGGGCCTCATATCTGACTCCATTGCGACACCCACCCTGTGGAATGGCAAACCAGGGTGCGGTATTTGCCCCGAGAGCTTATTTTGTGTGACAGCTAGTTTACAGAGGCGCGATTTGGGAACCTAAATAATAAACGAATGTTATCACAGGTTATTTAGATAATGCAGGTTAGTAGGCCTACTACAACTACTAGGATCGGCATGCTGCATTGCAGGTTATCTTATTATTTTAAGAATGCTGTTATCGACAATGTTAGACCGCCACAACTCCCTACTCACAATGGGATT
Organism: Nemertoderma westbladi; assembly: GCA_032718475.1. NCBI lineage: Eukaryota > Metazoa > Xenacoelomorpha > Nemertodermatida > Nemertodermatidae > Nemertoderma > Nemertoderma westbladi. Next base: position 44,855 of record JAUCBJ010005202.1, read on the forward strand.
ATCCGCATTTTCAAGGCCAGTGTCCTTTAGGAGGCGTCTCAATAAAGTCATGGGCTATCCACCATGCTAATTCACTCCATGAGGCTGCCAAAACACAAGATTATGCACTGGCTCATGGCACATGGACTCCATCGGACCTTAAGTTTCCGATTAATTCTCGGTGACTTCCAAATCCTGGAAAGCCTATTCAAGGCTTCCCATGCCTTTCACTTACGTATTCGAATGTCCTCACCTGACTTCCGGATCCATGATCCCAGGTAACAGAAGTCGTCCACATGCTCAAGCATACCATCCTTTAGGCTTATGCTCATCCGATCAGAGACTTGCTGAGGACTTTCAAAGTTAACTGTCAAAATTTTGGTCTTTCTGGAGTTAATAAAAAGACCAACACTAGAAGCAGCATGTTCTAATGAGCTGAGGAGCCGTTGGGCTCCCTCTACAGTAGTGATTCTGAGAGTACTCCTAAGTCATCAGCAAAGTCTAGATCAGTTAGGTACTTGGCAGGATTTCCTCGACTTCTGGAGGCAGTGGGTGGAGTTACCATCACCCCATCATCATTTTGATGATCTAAGGACATGTGTAGAACATAGTCAACCACAATTATGAACAAGAATGGTGCAAGTGTGTCTCCCTGGAGGACGCCCCATAACACTTCAAATGGTTCTGTGTCACCGTCAACAGTAAAGAGAAATGTTGCCGAACCATCGTATACTGATCTGATTGTTGCAATAATTTCACCAGGAATCCCATATAATGAAAGTATGCTGAACATACGTGAGCGAGAGACTGAATCAAAGGCCTTGAAGAAGTCAACAAAGATAACAGCCAGATGCCTGTCTTTATTTTTTGATAATTCTTCAATTATCATTTTAAGTGCCAAAATTGGCTCCATGGTCCAACGACCTTTACGGAACCCATTCTGATTTCCACAGAGCAGTCTCTCAATGGGATCCCAGATGCGATTTAATAGAATTCTATTGTATAGCTTTGCAGCAATCGAGATCAATGAGATTCCCCGAAAAGAACCATAGAGTGTTATGTTGCCCTCCAGGATCACCTTAGGAAACTTCTTAGCCAGTCTTCCAGAACATGAGAAGTGGCAACGGATGATGCGGTTAGAGATTTGGTCTATTTTGTCCAATGCTGCATGTGCAGTTGGATTCATCAATAGACCAATTCCACCATTGCCACTATCATCTGCTGTCGCGAGGGCGAGTCGCCAACCGCCCCCCATGTCCTTAATCAGATCCTCATCAGTTTGTCCAAGCTTGAATTCCCACTGCGCTAAGAGAAAGCTAATCTGCCAAGGCAGTCAGCTCACTTTGTCGCATTGGGGAAACGAATGTTGTGTTAACTGAGGCTAGTCTGCACAGGTTATTTAGATAATGCAGGTGTAGGCGTAATGCCTTTACTAACCTGCTCTCGTTCCTCTATCAACACATCCGTACTTGTTACTTGTTTATTTCGGACTGCAACAACTTCAGAAATACCCTAATATCACATACCCTAATACAGTATTGCATACCCTAATATTGCATTACCTAATATCGATACCCAAATATTGCATACCCTAATATCGCATACCCTAATATTGCATACCCTAATATCGCATACCCTAATATTGCATACCCTAATATCACATACCCTAATATCGCATACCCTAATATCACATACCCTAATATCGCATACCCTAATATCGCATACCCTAATATTGCATACCTCAATATCGCATGTTATTCAGTGAGACCTACAAATTGTTTTGTTTTGTTATTTTTTTCTTGTTTTGTGCTTACCTCGTTAAAATATGTCGTACTGTATATATTAATAATTATGACACTCTGATTAGTATGACTTACATTGTTTCCTTCTAAGATTATGTCTGAATGCATACAGAGTAGAGTATGTATACAATCTATACATATTTGCTATATGATATGTTTACAACTTTTTCACTTTGTACTGCAGCAAGTGTTGCTTGTATGGTGGACATTTGTAAATTTAAGGAATATATTAATTCGAGCTACTTAAAGAACAAATGCAAATAAGTTTCAGAGTTAATCCTTTGAATTGTTTTATTACAATACATGTACAATAATGTACTAAAGTTTACTATTGTCGTTTTGTTTTATGTTAGGAAGGCGGTTTTGATTTCCCTTTTATACTACAGGGGATTTAGATATAATTTAAACTCAAAGAAACATTTCACAGTAATCAATCGATCACCCGCCTACTCATACGGTCATACTGCTTACAGTACCGGTTGCGGCGGTTCTCAGAACAATTAATCAAACTAGAAAGACCGTGGCCTTCGCCCTCGAGTATTCTCTCAAACAAACACTATCAGTATATTTTAATTAATCCGCAACCAATTAAGTCCATTGGAACTATATGATAAGAGTGCTGCACCGTACGGATTCTAACGAAGTAGTTCTAATAATTTGTTGCACTTTAATTAATTACTAACAATTTATAATTTTTATATTTCACAACAAATTTTAAATCGCACGTTGTTGGGTTCATTGATATATCGAGACAAATTGATCAGACCTATTTTAGAAGGAACACTGAGTAATTCACGAAACTTATACATAGAATGAGAACTGTTATATCGTAAACCTAAAAACTGTGCTCGAATATCAGAATAAGCATCACAACATAATAAAAAGGGAATTTGATCCTCTACCTCCATTCTAGAACAAAATACACACTAGAACGCCATCAAGATGGCTTTAAACGAACCTGTCTTAAACAGACTCCAAGAAACAGATGGGATTGGAAGATGTAAACCAAGAATGACTTGCATCAACCAAAAAACTGCCTCCCATCTAATGTAATACACATTCGCCTAGGCAAACAAATCATAATCACAATTACTACGATGATGTCTGAAATGGTATCCATATCCGCAACCTGAGAAACGGCCCAAAAGAGCAGTTTATTCTGCGGGGGGGGGGGGGGTCTTTCTGTATTAGATAAATAAAATAAAGAACACTAATTATTTCTACCTAATACATTCTCAGTTAGCCTAATAAAAACATCGGAGCAACCAATATAATGTACAAACAAGCCTCCTTTGAAAATTTGTGAAATCTTCCATTAAGTCTACCCAACAGCCGTTGGTATCCGGCTAGCACCCTGGGTTCAGTTTCCTGGTTTTGTTAGTTTAATCGACAGCAGCTGTTGTAAACGTCCCAGATATACAAAACCTCCTAAGCCTTTACATTATAATTGAGCTTAGCCTGAGTTGATGACAGTATTATAACGATGGCAATAGGCCCTATAGATACATACGATATATAAATGATGTACTGCTTGACATTACACTAACTGACTGAATAGAGCTAGAGACAATACAATTAACTATACTGTATTATTAATGTACGTAACTCCAATTGAGAATAAGTAGTGAAATGTTGTTCAGCTGTAAAAGTTTAGTTGTGGGTATTTAATTTCGCGTTCCATAATACTGTATGCTAATATTTCGAATATCGCACATCGAATCATTCCCAACTTTTTTATTCAACAACTAGATACTAATTGATAAATAGTCGCGTTAAAAATTTCTGCGTACCTGCTTGAGTTTTTGAGATATTGGATGGTTATACACCTACACACACACACAACCACATCGTGTTTTTGAACGGCTCAACTCTTGAAAAGAACTACCCAGTTAAAAGACAGGTTCGTTATAAACAGTAAAGCATCTTTACTTGGCAGGTTTCTACTACTAGACTAGGATCAGCATGCTGCATTGCAGCTGCATTTTTTGGGTATCTTGGAAGGTTTCTACTACGGTACAACATAATAAATTAGCTATAAGATTATGTTGTAGTACAGTAGATACCCTGTCAAGATATCACTTCTAAAGCATTACAAACAATAAAATAAGGGAGAAGGTTAAAACTGTCAGACATCCTCGTAAACATAACCTATAGTTTAGTATGTACTTCGCTACTAGTAGGATCTACTATGTAGTAGAATCGCCTCAAAGAATCAACTCTAAAGTATAAAATGGGCCAAAAATAGAAAAAAAAGCATTATAGGCCCTAAATAAAGAAATGGAAGAAGGGTTTTAATTTTCTAACAGTCGCCCCCTAACGGTCTGAGAACTGCAGATTGTTCAGCGTCCTCCCCATATATGCAGTATGATGTAGTAAAAATATGCAAAGTATCAGCTCAAAAGCATTCTAAATAACGAAATTGAAGAAGGTTCTTCACTTTCTGGCATTTCGCCCCATAACGGCAGACTGGGGAACTGCAGACTGGTGAGCGCCCTCCCTCCCCAAACACACAGCATATGCTGTAGTAGAACCCTACAAGTACCATCAAAAAAATATTAAAACAAAGAAATGGGAGAAGGTTTTCAATTTCAGACATTTCGCACCCTAGCGTCAGGCCGGTCAGTGTCCTCCCAAATACGCAGCCTATGGTCAGTTGCACTATCTGCAAAGTGTCAGTTAGAACAGATTGAGTCTGATGGTGCAACTGCTGTTTTACAGTTTCCTACCAGCTGACATACTTTGTCTGAAACCGGGACAGGCCCGGGTTTTAGACAGTCCCGACCCGATTCTAAGGTCCCTGGCTACTCTATAACTCTGTCCATAGCAGAGTAACCACACAACCAGACCAACAGAAAAACGGCACAAGCGCAATGATAAAAACACCAGCTGGTGCTGGTGTATATATGGGAATTTGGTAGAGGGTCTAAGTAATGATATTCAATGGATTGGGGCAGAATGCAGAGAAGTATATTATTTGCCAAGTTTTAGTAAGGCAGTCAAGCACAGTAAGCAAACATAAACTGTAAGTTTGTAATGTTTAACCCCATCAGCTGATCTGATAGCTCTCCCCAGTGAATCCTATGGGAATATCTAAACAATAAACCAACAATAATAATTGTGGTGGTGTATTTAATTAATGCGATAAAATGACCCTATTTATGCAATGATTAGACAAACTATACAATAATACACTATATTATACAACACATTGACGCACAACGTACACACAGAGGACTGGCCAGAAGTAGCCAGAATGATATTATGAATAACCTCATTCATTGATTTGAATTAATAATAGAGACTCAAATAGATCAGTGCTGTAGTACACGAGACAAATAATAGGGCCTACAGTAAATTGGCAATTTAGCAACTGGCAGGGGAGGAGGAGTAGTCGTACTTTTGCGCTTTTATAGTAGTAGAGATTCATCAAATTATCGATTTAATTTTTAAAATAAATAGAGAGTAACATTGATATGGATGTTAAGCAGCGTGCAGGGGAGGGGGTATTCGTTGGAGATTGATCTCAACTCCAGCTCCCTGTCTGTACTTGCACGCCCTTCTTGGCAGGAGGGGCGTGGTTTTGGAGATAGGGTTGGGGGGATGTCTAGTATACACGATGGAAGTTCTAGCTCTACATTATAAATAAATTTAATTTTAATTATTTTTTACACTAAATCAATAGATTTATTTCATCAATAATTATAAATATTTCATTAATATATATATGAAAAAATGGTTGTAATTAAAAGTAAAGACATGTAAGAAGAAAAAGTACAAAATTATAATAAAAATAAATATTTATATTATCAACGTAGTTATTATTATTTGACAGCTATTTTCAAATAGATATCTTTATTATAATAATATACTGAGCCCCAGCTATTTTCAAATAGATATCTTTATTATAATAATATACTGAGCCCAACTCTTAATTTATGTTCTAATTACAACTATAAGCCTACCCGTTCAATAAAGCTTTCTTAATCATTGAGTAAAGTCACCCACGGCATAAATTTATAAATAACCATTTCATGTAGTTCAACCCTTGGGTTGGTGTAATTCTTTTTCAAAAGTGATATTTTTTTATTTAAATCCGCAGGAAAAACAGAAGGATTAAGAAGATGACTTATTTCGAGCATGGTGGTTTTATGCAGCGAAACTATATGAGCCGTGAATTCATCTAAAGTTCATGGCAGTCCGGTGTAATTTCTTCTAGAATATGTAATGCTGATTTGATAAAAGTAAAGTAGTCGATTACAAGTCTTGGAAAAATTTTATTACAATTTCAAATAATAGTTTATTAGTTTTAAAACCATTATTTTTTTGAGAATGATTTTGATAAAAAAGATGACCAACTCTATGTAAAGTAATCTACGTGTCATTGCGAGTTGGTGGTAACTTATATATAGGCAGTGATTTTTTATGTCCTTTTATTTGACTTTTTTGTCCTCCTTTTTTTACGAATTGTGCATAATGACTTTTTTTGTCCCTTTAATGACTTTTGTTGTCCTTTAATGACTTTTTATGTATGTATATCTTCAAACTGTCAGACTGCTGATTTCTGGACTGTCAGACAGTTGATTTCAACATGCCTATGCCAAAACATTCAAAATTTGTTGATTTCGGGTCTGTCGGACAGTTGGTTTCACTATGCCTGTGCCAAAACATTCAAAATTCCATGATTTATAGACTATGAGATAGATTTCCATATGCGCCTGTGGTAAAAGACTCTAAATTTAATAGTTTGTAGTTGTTGTCGATAATCGATTACCACATGACGTAGCAAAACACTCATTTTATAGCCAAAAACAATTACCAATTGATGGAAAGGAGCAGGTTAAGGCCGGATTTTCTAACCAAAACAATAAACTGTCACTTTACCAAATGAAGGAAATGAGCAGGTTACAGAGGCTAGCCTTTCTAACCAAAACAATAAACGGTCACTTTACCAAATCAGGGAAAGGAGCTGGTTACAGAGGCGGGATTTTCTAACCAAAACAATAAACAATCGCTTTACCAAATGAAGGAAAGGAGCAGGTTACATAGATGGTCTTTTCTAACCAAAACAATAAATGATCACTTTACTAATCGAGGGAAAGGAGCAGGTTACAGAGGCGGGATTTTCTAACCAAAACAATAAACGATCACTTAACTAATTGAGGGAAAGGAGCAGGTTATAGAGGCGGGATTTTCTAACCAAAACAATAAACAGTCACTTTACTAAATGAAGGAAAGGAGCAGGTTACAGAGGCGGGCCTTTCTAACCAAAACGATAAACGGTAACTTTACCAAATCAGGGAAAGGAGCAGGTTACAGAGACGGGATTTTCTAACCAAAACAATAAACGATCATTTAACTAATTGAGGGAAAGGAGCAGGTTACAGAGGCGGGATTTTCTAACCAAAACAATAAACGATCATTTAACTAATTGAGGGAAAGGGGCAGGTTACAGAGGCGGGATTTTCTAACCAAAACAATAAACAGTCACTTTACTAAATGAAGGAAAGGAGCAGGTTACAGAGGCGGGCCTTTCTAACCAAAACAATAAACGGTCACTTTACCAATTCAGGGAAAGGAGCGGGTTACAGAGGCGGCATTTTCTAACCAAAACAATAAACTCTGTCATGAACATAACAATAAACTATGTCATGAACATTAGAGGGAATGGGACAGCTTAAAGAGACAGCATCATTGATATACATTTCAAATTACATAAATTCAATTAAATTATATTTCAAATAAAATTAATACAATTTCTTCACCTGTCAAATTAAACCAATACAATGTAATTACGCATCAAATTAAATAAATTAGTAATTACTCGACAAATTCAATCAATACAATTGAATTTCTTGCTAAATTAAATAAGGTGGGCCTACCATTACCGTATTTAAATGGTAGGCTACACAGTAGGCCTACAGCAGTACCGGTGCCGGTACCGGTACTAAAATACCTAAAATACCTGCTATATACCTACATCTGTACATACAATGCAGCAATACTGCAAAATAGTGCTCTATTACTAATACCGGTACAGATAGCCTGAGAGAACAGCAGTAGAGAAACCGGTAGCATGGAACCTAGCGGTAAATTTCTGAAGGACATAAAAAGTAAAAAAAAAAGGACATCATGAGTGATTTAAACGGACAATAAAAATTATTGCGTTATATATATGGACGGGGAGTAGGTATTCCCGTTATTTCGGCGACCATCCGCAAACACAAACCAACAAAAAATAAGTAATTGATATGGTCAAGTCCGAACCAATCACTTAAATTTACTTAGGTTCCCTTTGGTATACTCAGAAAAACTCCTACTTCAATTGTCAGTATTCCGTTGGCGAGTAATAATACAATAGATGTCATTAACTACCCAGTCCTCTGGGATGAAATCTGAATTTGGTTGCACAGCACAACCCCACAAATTGGGCATTAACATCAAGGTGGGGGTCGAAGCGGTTACTTAGTAATATACCAACTCATCGATAATAATCACACCAACCAAACCTCTTGGTATCTACTTTCTAACTGGAAAAATTTAATCACACACAGCGTTTATTAGGCCTAATTTGACGATATCCATTAATGAGTGTTTCCCGAAATTATAAATTTTAAATGCTTATAGTCCTACAGAAACCTACGAACAAACATTAATAAAGCGTCCCTTAATCGTTGATACAGAGTTTGCCTAATATATTTATTACAGTTGCATTTCAACCACAATTTATATATTTCTTACAGAAGTTCTTCAGGAGCCAAAGATTTGCCAAAATCAAATTTAATCATTCCAATACCAATGTAAATCTAGAGTAAAACAAATTTCTGAAGAATTATTATAAACATTGTTGGGCGAGCGACGGAAGTAAGCGAGTTTAGCATACAGGTACCACTAACTCAATCGGTGTGTCTGTTGTGGAGCGAGCGACGAAAGTAAGCGAGTTTAGCATACAGGTACCACTAACTCAATCGGTGTGTCAGTTGGGCGAGCGACGGAAGTAAGCGAGTTTAGCATACAGGTACCACTAACTCAATCGGTGTGTCTGTTGTGGAGCGAGCGACGGAAGTAAGCGAGTTTAGCATACAGGTACCACTAACTCAATCGGTGTGTCTGTTGTGGAGCGAGCGACGGAAGTAAGCGAGTTTAGCATACAGGTACCACTAACTCAATCGGTGTGTAACTCTTTGAGTTGATGCCCATATGAGGGATATTAGGCAAACATATGAGGCATGTTGAGCGTGACACTGTGAAACCAATGGAAGGGCCTCTGACTGAGCCATTAGCTGCTGGATGGTGTCTGTTTCCGCTCACTGCCAGAGTGGATAAATCTGTCTCCCTTTCCACGAGGGAGGATAATATATTGTTGGGGAACACGTTGGCCTACGTCTAAAGCTGCGGTCACGGCTGTCTGGGCACTCTGTGCAAGGAAAGGGATTAACTGGAAGTTGGGTTTGATCAGATAGCGTAATGCAGGTCTCAACATGTTGCACCCACAGGTATTAGTCCGAAGGACTCGTTCCCAAGGCTTCCTGTGGGTTCAGGTTCTGTCAGTCCGAGGGACTTTGTGCCTAAGGCGTTTTCCTGGATAGTATTTCGGGTAAATAGAGTGTGAGGGCTTGGATGAGTGCGCAAGCTGTCTCAGTCTCTAACAACTCCGAGGTGACCCCACAAACTGGTAGCAAACTGCGATGTAGCAACCTGCGCGTAAGTCGGTTTAACGTGCCACTTGGACAAGGACAGTGGTTAAATTGCGGCACCAGGATGTGAGGTATTGACTACACCTCCGCATTAAAGACGTTGACCCTTCGGGGAATCCCTCCATGATACTGAAGTAATGCGTAGAAAGTCCAACCGCCCACCTCCATGTGGTAAGAGTTGGTAATAGGATTGGCACTCCTAGCAAAGCGGCGGCAATGGCACAAGGACAGAGGTGTTCATCCAACCATGGTAACTTCATTAGTTAACATGAGAGTCTATGTTGATATGGGAGTTATGCTCGGGGTCATGTGTGTTTGGTTGCCCACTGAGTCCTACCCGTGGCTCAGTGGTCTACAGCCTCTCACATGTGGCCCTAGTCTCGAGCCGCGATTACTGCTGATAACCTATAACCTAGCTGTTAGATTTACAGCTCTAGGCGGTCGTTGGATTAGATAGCTCCTCGCTTGGGGTCTACGGTTCGTGGTCACTGCATCATCCACGGTTACGTAGTTAACTCGATTGCGGTCTGGCAAGAGTGACAGCCACACTTGCCCAGTCAGTAGAGCCAGTCAAGGGGGTCACATCTGTTGAATGGAACGTAGGGAGGTCCTGAGCTATAGCACACTGCCCTTTAAACACACCAGTGTGCACCTCCAACTGCAGTAGTAGCATATTGCCGACCTGCAATACGGTAATTCCAACGTAAAGCCGAGTCTGGTGAACTATGCTCCACTAGGGTTGACATCTGACCCACGCACTCAATGGGATCCTGCCATACCAGAGCACAACACTAGCTGGTATGCCCATATGAGACACCGCATGTGGCAGCGAAATCTACACACCCGGAAACGACACCAACACCAACTGCGTTAGGGTGCATGTTTGGAAGCGTGTCGAGGGGCGGAGCGTATACCAGGTGAAATTCGAGTGCTCTTAGTAACGGCAGGTGGCTCTGCCGTCGTTCTGACGGTTTGGCAAATCAGGGGAACGGCGGTGAGTAACTATGACTCTCTTAAGGTACCACTAACTCAATCGGTGTGTCTGTTGTGGAGCGAGCGACGGAAGTAAGCGAGTTTAGCATACAGGTACCACTAACTCAATCGGTGTGTCTGTTGTGGGGCGAGCGACGAAAGTAAGCGAGTTTAGCATACAGGTACCACTAACTCAATCGGTGTGTCTGTTGTGGGGCGAGCGACGAATGTAAGCGAGTTTAGCATACAGGTACCACTAACTCAATCGGTGTGTCTGTTGTGGGGCGAGCGACGAAAGTAAGCGAGTTTAGCATACAGGTACCACTAACTCAATCGGTGTGTCTGTTGTGGGGCGAGCGATGGAAGTAAGCGAGTTTAGCATACAGGTACACTAACTCAATCGGTGTGTCTGTTGTGGGGCGAGCGATGGAAGTAAGCGAGTTTAGCATACAGGTACCACTAACTCAATCGGTGTGTCTGTTGTGGGGCGAGCGACGAAAGTAAGCGAGCTTAGCATACAGGTACCACTAACTCAATCGGTGTGTCTGTTGTGGGGCGAGCGACGAAAGTAAGCGAGCTTAGCATACAGGTACCACTAACTCAATCGGTGTGTCTGTTGTGGGGCGAGCGATGGAAGTAAGCGAGTTTAGCATACAGGTACACTAACTCAATCGGTGTGTCTGTTGTGGGGCGAGCGATGGAAGTAAGCGAGTTTAGCATACAGGTACCACTAACTCAATCGGTGTGTCTGTTGTTGGGCGAGCGACGAAAGTAAGCGAGCTTAGCATACAGGTACCACTAACTCAATCGGTGTGTCTGTTGTGGGGCGAGCGACGGAAGTAAGCGAGCTTAGCATACAGGTACCACTAACTCAATCGGTGTGTCTGTTGTGGGGCGAGCGACGAAAGTAAGCGAGTTTATCATACAGGTACCACTAACTTAATCGGTGTGTCTGTTGTGGGGCGAGAGACGGAAGTAAGCGAGCTTAGCATACAGGTACCACTAACTCAATCGGTGTGTCTGTTGTGGAGCGAGCGACGAAAGTAAGCGAGCTTAGCATACAGGTACCACTAACTCAATCGGTGTGTCTGTTGTGGGGCGAGCGATGGAAGTAAGCGAGTGTAGCATACAGGTACCACTAACTCAATCGGTGTGTCTGTTGTTCTGTTGATCTGTGGGGCGAGCGACGAAAGTAAGCGAGCTTAGCATACAGGTACCACTAACTCAATCGGTGTGTCTGTTGTTCTGTTGATCTGTGGGGCGAGCGACGAAAGTAAGCGAGCTTAGCATACAGGTACCACTAACTCAATCGGTGTGTCTGTTGTTCTGTTGATCTGTGGGGCGAGCGACGAAAGTAAGCGAGCTTAGCATACAGGTACCACTAACTCAATCGGTGTGTCTGTTGTTCTGTCGTTCTGTTGTTCTGTCATAATTATATGTCAAAATTATGTCATAAAGGTAATCTATCTCTGAGGATACATCGCCTGGGCTGCTCTCACATTACTGTTTGGCGCTGCAAGTTCAAATCCGACTAAAGACTGTATAAATTTCGCACCCTAGACAAGACCCTTTAGATGTCAGTGCACACAAACCCAATAGGTAAATAGTGTGGCGACCTTCCTGCTTTAAAGGGAGATAAGCGTGAATGTGCGGATTAAATGCATAATAAAATAAACCTACAGTGAGTAACCAAACATAGCACAAACTTACACAAAGTCGCTATACAAAATCCTCAAGGGTAGCAAAATACAATTAATTGTAAACTAAAGAAATCGAACAAGCTTATACATTCCAAAGAGAAGGAAAATAAGCAATTTTAACTGGAGATTGTAACTTCAAATTCTGTAAATTATTTTTCAAATTCCCTAATGATGAAACTGACTCAAACTTTTCAAAAGGGTTTCTAAATGGCACTTGAACTCATTCTCTGATGGGGGGACACCATCTTATTGATCACTTATTACATTAATTTTCCAATTAATACCACCTCACACCATGGCAGGGTCACCATTTGATCAGAGAAATTTCTATTGACATGTACCGCGGGCCGGATTAGGAGCAGCATTCAGCACCAGTTAGCTGAACAAGGACAACATCCATTAGCTACATTGTTAACTACTTGATAAAGTTTGATGTGATCGAGTTCAGGTTGTCAAACAATAAAGTTATGAAGTTCTGGTGTGATAATATCATCGATGAGCGAGGCAAATAGAGGTTCGTATGCCAGCATCTACTGATATTTCAGATGTCACACAGAAATCAGAACTCAGGTTTAATTAAATAAACAACAGTGCATGGTCCAACACTTTATGAGACTGATCAATGTTGCATTCTTGCATTGGTCTGAAGTGTAAAAATACTGTAGGTTCTGAACCAAGTGAATATGAATTCCAATTCTAAAGTCCAATGTAAACTTTCCAGTACCTAAACGCCCACCCATGGATTTCGTTGGGCAACAATGGTGATTAATAATAATTGTATTTGGTGAATTTTAGATGTTGAAAAGGACACGTTTGTCCATTTCATTTACAGTATTATCTACAATTCTTGATAACTAAACACACGCGCCTGTAATTCCTCTGGAAGACCTGGTGTTAGGTGGCAGCTATTGAAATCTCCTAAGATGGAAAACATGATAATTTGAACTATAGTTCGCCTTCAACATCAACAAGATTCCAATAATGTAATCAACTTCATTTTTTAATCAGAAACGCATTGCCACATGGATGGTAACCTTAGTTGGGTTATTAAAGGTTTTAAATCCTGGAATGTATATAGATTTATTAGATTTTAATTCTAATATAATCACTCTATTGAAATCTACTAAGAACCATATACAATTATAGTTTTAAAGCTTATTCTTTCCTCCAGAGACTTTCCATCATGTAATCCGTAATAAGGGGGCCATCTATCAATATATTATAATCTGCACAGTGAGATGCTATGAGGGCTTAACAAATAAATTAGATTGGGATCCATAATCCCAGGTAGGAGAAGTCATCCAATTACACCTAAACTAAGGCTAGTAAGCTTAGTAAGCTAACCTTAGAGCTTATAGTTGCATATTTAAATATTCCCTGAGAACTGTCGAAGTGAACTGTCAAAATTTTGGTCTTTTTTGGAATTAACAAATATATCAACACTAATTAAGCACTATGTCTTATGCCTGTCCAATGAGATGGGAAGCTGTTGGGCTCCCTCTAATGATTCTGAGAGTACCACTAAGTTATCAGCAAAAATCTAGATCAGTTAGGTACTTGCCAGGATTTCCTCGACTTCGGGAGCCAGTAGGTGGAGATACCATCACCCCATCATCATTATGATGATCTAAGGACATGCGTAGAACATAATTAACCACAATTATGAACAAGAATGGTGCAAGTGTGTCACCCTGGAAAACTCCCCATAACACAATGGATCTGTGTCACCATCAACAGTAGACACAAATGTTGTTGAACCATCGATAATGATCTTATTGCTGCAATAATTTCAGCAGGAATCCCATATAATGAAAGTATGCTGAACATACGTGAGCGAGAGACTGCATCAAAGGCCTTGAAGAAGTCAACAAAGATAACAGCCAGATGCCTGTCTTTCTTTTTTGATAACTCTTCAATTATCCTTCTAAGTGCCAAAATGGGCTCCATGGTCCCACGACCTTTATGGAACCCATTCTGATTTTCACGTAACAGTCTCTCAATGGGATCGATCCCATATGTATTTCATATAATTATATTGCATAGCTTTGCACCAATCGGGATCAACGATATTCCATGAAGAGATCCATAGTGTGTTAGGTTGCCCTTCTTGGGAACTGGCACCAACTTATTTGTTTTCATTTCATGTGGGACGCTCTTTGTACATGTCTATATAATAGGGTAAATGAGCTCCACAGGGGGGGGGGGGGCACCATTTACTTCACTGGCACGATTGGTCTTAATGATCTTTGTAGCAGCAGCCTTGACTTCAGCAACGGAGATATCATCAATGGGTACATCCGGGAGTACAGATGTAAAGTGGTTCGTTGTTGGTGGTTCCCAGTCAGCAAGTTGATCGATTTCCATACCTGAGCTGATTGCCTGTGGTCATCGGCATCATTGATGGCTGTTCAGTATGTGAGTTGTTTGATCCTGGTCTCTTTCGCCTTGAGTGTGCCATGCTCACTTATGAAAATCCACCACTAATGGGGAGAATACCTATCTATAATGATATCATCATGCAAGAGAATTCCTTTCCACAGCATCACAAAGAATATTAAACCCAGCTTTATCATGGCATTGGTGATCCTACTGCGCTTGTTGGATCAACCATCACTCTTCTTTCCTTATCATGGCATGGGTGAACTTGATTCTCTTGATATATACCTTCTTCAAACTCTAGACTTGGGACTCCTTAAATTTACTGGTGGTGTGTGTAAAATAATATTCTAATGACAAGTGGTGATGGTGATAATAATTAGTATCAGTCTATGATGGGAATCAGAGCCAGAATATGGATCTCTCACTTGACCAAGCCATTTTATTTTTGAATTCGATGTTGGGGTTGGGCTTCCAATAACTTAGAGTCATTTATTTCAAGTAGATTGAAATTGCCCGATAAATGGTTGTCAATTTCCTTTAGATTGTTTACCTGCTTTACTTCCTTGTCAATAATGACAGGGTATTGCCTGATAACTTTATAGAAGTAAAAGTGTCTGAGTCTGTACTCCCAGATATTCCCATTGGCGATATCTCCTTTGCAGAAGTGAAGGCTGCTGCAAAGAGCATTAAGACCAATCGTGCCAGTGTGGAGTAGATGGTGTTCCCTCTGAGGTCTTTAAAATACCTGAGTGTTTAAAGCTCATCTATCCCATCATAGTAGACATGTACCGTACAACAAGAGTCCCACAAGAAATGAAAACAAATAAGTTGGTGCCAGTTCCCAAGAAGGGCAACCTAACACTCTATGGTTCTTTTCGGGGAATCTCATTGATCTCGATTGCTGCAAAACTATACAATAGAATTCTATTAAATCGCATCAGGGATCCCATTGAGAGACTGCTACGTGGAAATCAGAATGGGTTCCATGGAGCCCATTTTGGCACTTAGAAGGATAATTGAAGAGTTATCAAAAAAGAAAGACAGGCATCTGGCTGTTATCTTTGTTGACTTCTTCAAGGCCTTTGATTCAGTCTCTCGCTCACGTATGTTCAGCATACTTTCATTATATGGGATTCCTGATGAAATTATTGCAGCAATCAGATCAGTATACGATGGTTCGACAACATTTGTGTCTACTGTTGACGGTGACACAGAACCATTTGAAGTGTTATGGGGCGTCCTCCAAGGAGACACACTTGCACCATTCTTGTTCATTATTGTGGTTGACTATGTTCTACGCATGTCCTTAGATCATCATAATGATGATGGGGTGATGATAACTCCACCTACTGGCTCCAGAAGTCGAGGAAATCCTGCCAAGTACCTAACTGATCTAGACTTTGCTGATGACTTAGGAGTACTCTCAGAATCATTAGAGGGAGCCCAGCGGCTCCTCAGCTCATTAGAACATGCTGCTTCTAGTGTTGGTCTTTTTATTAACTCCAGAAAGACCAAAATTCTGACAGTTAACTTTGAAAGTCCTCAGCAAGTCTCTGATCGGATGAGCATAAGCTCAAAGGATGGTATGCTTGAGCATGTGGACGACTTCTGTTACCTGGGATCATGGATCCGGAAGTCAGGTGAGGACCTTCGAATACGTAAGGGAAAGGCATGGGCAGCCTTGAATAGGCTTTCCAGGATTTGGAAGACACCTAGAATTAATCGGAAACTTAAGGTCCGATTATTTAGAGCAGCAGTAGTTCCAGTACTCCTCTACGGGAGTCCATGCTGGGTTCTAACTGCTGAGGACACCAAATCTCTGGATGGCACATTCACAAGAATGATACGCCGGGTACATTGTGTCAAGTACAATGCACACATCTCCAACCAGACACTATATAACATTGGAGGTGTCTCATTGGTTCCCCCAAGCTTGACACTAGAACAAAATCGCCTCCGCTTTGCAGGACATTGCCTTCGCCGTGAGGACCAGCCAGTGCATAATCTTGTACTTTGGCAGCCTCATGGAGTGAATAAGCATGGTGGACAGCCCATCACTTTCTTGAGACGCATCTACTAACCACTAACTAGGTACCACTAACTCAATCGGTGTATCAGTGGGGCGAGCGACGAAAGTAAGCGAGTTTAGCATACAGGTACCACTAACTCAATCGGTGTGTCTGTTGTTGGGCGAGCGACGAAAGTAAGCGAGCTTAGCATACAGGTACCACTAACTCAATCGGTGTGTCTGTTGTGGGGCGAGCGACGAAAGTAAGCGAGCTTAGCATACAGGTACCACTAACTCAATCGGTGTGTCTGTTGTTGGGGCGAGCGACGAAAGTAAGCGAGCTTAGCATACAGGTACCACTAACTCAATCGGTATGTCTGATGTTGGGCGAGCGACGACAGTAAGCGAGCTTAGCATACAGGTACCACTAACTCAATCGGTGTGACTGTTGTGGGGCGAGCGACGGAAGTAAGCGAGCTTAGCATACAGGTACCACTAACTCAATCGGTGTGTCTGTTGTTGGGCGAGCGACGAAAGTAAGCGAGCTTAGCATACAGGTACCACTAACTCAATCGGTATGTCTGTTGTTGGGCGAGCGACGACAGTAAGCGAGCTTAGCATACAGGTAGCACTAACTCAATCGGTGTGTCTGTTGTGGGGCGAGCGACGGAAGTAAGCGAGCTTAGCATACAGGTACCACTAACTCAATCGGTGTGTCTGTTGTGGGGCGAGCGACGAAAGTAAGCGAGCTTTAGCATACAAGTACCACTAACTCAATCGGTGTGTCTGTTGTGGGGCGAGCGACGAAAGTAAGCGAGCTTAGCATACAGGTACCACTAACTCATTCGGTGTGTCTGTTGTGGGGCGAGCGACGAAAGTAAGCGAGCTTAGCATACAGGTACCACTAACTCAATCGGTGTGTCTGTTGTGGGGCGAGCGATGGAAGTAAGCGAGTTTAGCATACAGGTACACTAACTCAATCGGTGTGTCTGTTGTGGGGCGAGCGATGGAAGTAAGCGAGTTTAGCATACAGGTACCACTAACTCAATCGGTGTGTCTGTTGTGGGGCGAGCGACGAAAGTAAGCGAGCTTAGCATACAGGTACCACTAACTCAATCGGTGTGTCTGTTGTGGGGCGAGCGACGAAAGTAAGCGAGCTTAGCATACAGGTACCACTAACTCAATCGGTGTGTCTGTTGTGGGGCGAGCGATGGAAGTAAGCGAGTTTAGCATACAGGTACACTAACTCAATCGGTGTGTCTGTTGTGGGGCGAGCGATGGAAGTAAGCGAGTTTAGCATACAGGTACCACTAACTCAATCGGTGTGTCTGTTGTGGGGCGAGCGACGGAAGTAAGCGAGTTTAGCATACAGGTACCACTAACTCAATCGGTGTGTCTGTTGTGGGGCGAGCGACGGAAGTAAGCGAGCTTAGCATACAGGTACCACTAACTCAATCGGTGTGTCTGTTGTGGGGCGAGCGACGAAAGTAAGCGAGTTTATCATACAGGTACCACTAACTTAATCGGTGTGTCTGTTGTGGGGCGAGCGACGGAAGTAAGCGAGCTTAGCATACAGGTACCACTAACTCAATCGGTGTGTCTGTTGTGGAGCGAGCGACGAAAGTAAGCGAGCTTAGCATACAGGTACCACTAACTCAATCGGTGTGTCTGTTGTAGGGCGAGCGACGGAAGTAAGCGAGCTTAGCATACAGGTACCACTAACTCAATCGGTGTGTCTGTTGTGGGGCGAGCGATGGAAGTAAGCGAGTTTAGCATACAGGTACACTAACTCAATCGGTGTGTCTGTTGTGGGGCGAGCGATGGAAGTAAGCGAGTTTAGCATACAGGTACCACTAACTCAATCGGTGTGTCTGTTGTTGGGCGAGCGACGAAAGTAAGCGAGCTTAGCATACAGGTACCACTAACTCAATCGGTGTGTCTGTTGTGGGGCGAGCGACGGAAGTAAGCGAGCTTAGCATACAGGTACCACTAACTCAATCGGTGTGTCTGTTGTGGGGCGAGCGACGAAAGTAAGCGAGTTTATCATACAGGTACCACTAACTTAATCGGTGTGTCTGTTGTGGGGCGAGCGACGGAAGTAAGCGAGCTTAGCATACAGGTACCACTAACTCAATCGGTGTGTCTGTTGTGGAGCGAGCGACGAAAGTAAGCGAGCTTAGCATACAGGTACCACTAACTCAATCGGTGTGTCTGTTGTAGGGCGAGCGACGGAAGTAAGCGAGCTTAGCATACAGGTACCACTAACTCAATCGGTGTGTCTGTTGTAGGGCGAGCGACGGAAGTAAGCGAGCTTAGCATACAGGTACCACTAACTCAATCGGTGTGTCTGTTGTGGGGCGAGCGACGGAAGTAAGCGAGTTTAGCATACAGGTACCACTAACTCAATCGGTGTGTCTGTTGTGGGGCGAGCGATGGAAGTAAGCGAGTTTAGCATACAGGTACCACTAACTCAATCGGTGTGTCTGTTGTTCTGTTGATCTGTGGGGCGAGCGACAAAAGTAAGCGAGCTTAGCATACAGGTACCACTAACTCAATCGGTGTGTCTGTTGTAGGGCGAGCGACGGAAGTAAGCGAGCTTAGCATACAGGTACCACTAACTCAATCGGTGTGTCTGTTGTGGGGCGAGCGACGGAAGTAAGCGAGTTTAGCATACAGGTACCACTAACTCAATCGGTGTGTCTGTTGTAGGGCGAGCGACGGAAGTAAGCGAGCTTAGCATACAGGTACCACTAACTCAATCGGTGTGTCTGTTGTGGGGCGAGCGACGGAAGTAAGCGAGTTTAGCATACAGGTACCACTAACTCAATCGGTGTGTCTGTTGTGGGGCGAGCGATGGAAGTAAGCGAGTTTAGCATACAGGTACCACTAACTCAATCGGTGTGTCTGTTGTTCTGTTGATCTGTGGGGCGAGCGACGAAAGTAAGCGAGCTTAGCATACAGGTACCACTAACTCAATCGGTGTGTCTGTTGTTCTGTTGATCTGTGGGGCGAGCGACGAAAGTAAGCGAGCTTAGCATACAGGTACCACTAACTCAATCGGTGTGTCTGTTGTTCTGTTGATCTGTGGGGCGAGCGACGAAAGTAAGCGAGCTTAGCATACAGGTACCACTAACTCAATCGGTGTGTCTGTTGTTCTGTTGATCTGTGGGGCGAGCGACGAAAGTAAGCGAGCTTAGCATACAGGTACCACTAACTCAATCGGTGTGTCTGTTGTTCTGTCGTTCTGTTGTTCTGTCATAATTATATGTCAAAATTATGTCATAAAGGTAATCTATCTCTGAGGATACATCGCCTGGGCTGCTCTCACATTACTGTTTGGCGCTGCAAGTTCAAATCCGACTAAAGACTGTATAAATTTCGCACCCTAGACAAGACCCTTTAGATGTCAGTGCACACAAACCCAATAGGTAAATAGTGTGGCGACCTTCCTGCTTTAAAGGGAGATAAGCGTGAATGTGCAGATTAAATGCATAATAAAATAAACCTACAGTGAGTAACCAAACATAGCACAAACTTACACAAAGTCGCTATACAAAATCCTCAAGGGTAGCAAAATACAATTAATTGTAAACTAAAGAAATCGAACAAGCTTATACATTCCAAAGAGAAGGAAAATAAGCAATTTTAACTGGAGATTGTAACTTCAAATTCTGTAAATTATTTTTCAAATTCCCTAATGATGAAACTGACTCAAACGTTTCAAAAGGGTTTCTAAATGGCACTTGAACTCATTCTCTGATGGGGGGACACCATCTTATTGATCACTTATTACATTAATTTTCCAATTAATACCACCTCACACCATGGCAGGGTCACCATTTGATCAGAGAAATTTCTATTGACATGTACCGCGGGCCGGATTAGGAGCAGCATTCAGCACCAGTTAGCTGAACAAGGACAACATCCATTAGCTACATTGTTAACTACTTGATAAAGTTTGATGTGATCGAGTTCAGGTTGTCAAACAATAAAGTTATGAAGTTCTGGTGTGATAATATCATCGATGAGCGAGGCAAATAGAGGTTCGTATGCCAGCATCTACTGATATTTCAGATGTCACACAGAAATCAGAACTCAGGTTTAATTAAATAAACAACAGTGCATGGTCCAACACTTTATGAGACTGATCAATGTTGCATTCTTGCATTGGTCTGAAGTGTAAAAATACTGTAGGTTCTGAACCAAGTGAATATGAATTCCAATTCTAAAGTCCAATGTAAACTTTCCAGTACCTAAACGCCCACCCATGGATTTCGTTGGGCAACAATGGTGATTAATAATAATTGTATTTGGTGAATTTTAGATGTTGAAAAGGACACGTTTGTCCATTTCATTTACAGTATTATCTACAATTCTTGATAACTAAACACACGCGCCTGTAATTCCTCTGGAAGACCTGGTGTTAGGTGGCAGCTATTGAAATCTCCTAAGATGGAAAACATGATAATTTGAACTATAGTTTGCCTTCAACATCAACAAGATTCCAATAATGTAATCAACTTCATTTTTTAATCAGAAACGCATTGCCACATGGATGGGTAACCTTAGTTGGGTTATTAAAGCTTTTAAATCCTGGAATGTATATAGATTTATTAGATTTTAATTCTAATATAATCACTCTATTGAAATCTACTAAGAACCATATACAATTATAGTTTTAAAGCTTATTCTTTCCTCCAGAGACTTTCCATCATGTAATCCGTAATAAGGGGGCCATCTATCAATATATTATAATCTGCACAGTGAGATGCTATGAGGGCTTAACAAATAAATTAGATTGGGATCCATAATCCCAGGTAGGAGAAGTCATCCAATTACACCTAAACTAAGGCTAGTAAGCTTAGTAAGCTAACCTTAGAGCTTATAGTTGCATATTTAAATATTCCCTGAGAACTGTCGAAGTGAACTGTCAAAATTTTGGTCTTTTTTGGAATTAACAAATATATCAACACTAATTAAGCACTATGTCTTATGCCTGTCCAATGAGATGGGAAGCTGTTGGGCTCCCTCTAATGATTCTGAGAGTACCACTAAGTTATCAGCAAAAATCTAGATCAGTTAGGTACTTGCCAGGATTTCCTCGACTTCGGGAGCCAGTAGGTGGAGATACCATCACCCCATCATCATTATGATGATCTAAGGACATGCGTAGAACATAATTAACCACAATTATGAACAAGAATGGTGCAAGTGTGTCACCCTGGAAAACTCCCCATAACACAATGGATCTGTGTCACCATCAACAGTAGACACAAATGTTGTTGAACCATCGTATAATGATCTTATTGCTGCAATAATTTCAGCAGGAATCCCATATAATGAAAGTATGCTGAACATACGTGAGCGAGAGACTGCATCAAAGGCCTTGAAGAAGTCAACAAAGATAACAGCCAGATGCCTGTCTTTCTTTTTTGATAACTCTTCAATTATCCTTCTAAGTGCCAAAATGGGCTCCATGGTCCCACGACCTTTATGGAACCCATTCTGATTTTCACGTAACAGTCTCTCAATGGGATCGATCCCATATGTATTTCATATAATTATATTGCATAGCTTTGCACCAATCGGGATCAACGATATTCCATGAAGAGATCCATAGTGTGTTAGGTTGCCCTTCTTGGGAACTGGCACCAACTTATTTGTTTTCATTTCATGTGGGACGCTCTTTGTACATGTCTATATAATAGGGTAAATGAGCTCCACAGGGGGGGGGGGGGGGGCACCATTTACTTCACTGGCACGATTGGTCTTAATGATCTTTGTAGCAGCAGCCTTGACTTCAGCAACGGAGATATCATCAATGGTTACATCCGGGAGTACAGATGTAAAGTGGTTCGTTGTTGGCGGTTCCCAGTCAGCAAGTTGGTAGATTTCCATACCTGAGCTGATTGCCTGTGGTCATCGGCATCATTGATGGCTGTTCAGTATGTCAGTTGTTTGATCCTGGTGTCTTTCGCCTTGAGTGTGCCATGCTCACTTATGAAAATCCACCACTAATGGGGAGAATACCTATCTATAATGATATCATCATGCAAGAGAATTCCTTTCCACAGCATCACAAAGAATATTAAACCCAACTTTATCATGGCATTGGTGATCCTACTGCGCTTGTTGGATCAACCATCACTCTTCTTTCCTTATCATGGCATGGGTGAACTTGATTCTCTTGATATATACCTTCTTCAAACTCTAGACTTGGGACTCCTTAAATTTACTGGTGGTGTGTGTAAAATAATATTCTAATGACAAGTGGTGATGGTGATAATAATTAGTATCAGTCTATGATGGGAATCAGAGCCAGAATATGGATCTCTCACTTGACCAAGCCATTTTATCTTTGAATTCGATGTTGGGGTTGGGCTTCCAATAACTTAGAGTCATTTATTTTAAGTAGATTGAAATTGCCCGATAAATGGTTGTCAATTTCCTTTAGATTGTTTACCTGCTTTACTTCCTTAGTGTCGGATTGTTGTCTATTACCTCCTGTCCTTGCGGGCACATGGGCTGCTCACGGGCACATCGGCTGCTCACGGGCACATGGGCTGCTCGCGGGCACATGGTCTGCTCACGGGTACATCGGCTGCTCACGGGCACATGGGCTTCTCACGGGCACATGGGCTGCTCACGGGCACATGGGCTGCTCACACTTAGCAGCTATTCCACTAAACCCTTAGGCAGAGGCAATTACCATGAAAATTTAGTGAATAGTAAACCATTATTTTTAAATACAAATTTAAGAAAAAACAGTAGACCTATTATTTAAACACATGAGCAATTTTTATTAATTGAATAATTATTAAACTGAAATAAATTTAATCGAGAAAATGTGACTCATGGAGGAATCTCTGGCTCTCTGGCGTATTTATTATATAATAATGTGCGCTTTCTGTAGCTTGGATCTCTATTTACTTTCAGTAGCTAAACGAAAGAGTTAGTGTACGTTCGGTACGTTGTTCCTTATGAAAATCCCAAAGGGATTTAGTGAGGGCGATGAGTCAACTCGTGTGAATATAATTAAGCCTCTCTCAAACCACCGGCCTGTCACTTTAGTTCCTCTAATGAATAGATTTACGAACCGCATAGCCTTCCTTTGGAGTGGTGATCCGATCTATGATGAGAGGAATGTGTCCGCTACAGTGTCCAGTACAATGTCCGGTACAATGTCCAGTACAATGTCCGGTACAATGTCCAGTACAATGTCCGGTACAATGTCCGGTACAATTCCGATACAATGTCCGGTACAGTGTCCGTTACAAACTCCAGTACAATGTCCGGTACAATGTCCGGTACAATATCCGATACAATGTCCGGTACAGTGTCCGTTACAATGTCCGGTACAATGTCCGGTACAGTGTCCGGTACAATGTCCGTTACAATGTCTGGTACAGTGTCCGTTACAATGTCCGTTACAATGTCCGGTCGGTACAATGTCCGGTACAGTGTCCGTTACAATGTCTGGTATAATAATGTCCGGTACAATGTCCGGTACAATGTCCGGTACAATGTCCGGTACAATATCCGATACAATGTCCGGTACAGTGTCCGTTACAATGTCCGGTACAATGTCCGGTACAGTGTCCGGTACAATGTCCGTTACTATGTCTGGTACAGTGTCCGTTACAATGTCCGTTACAATGTCCGGTCGGTACAATGTCCGGTACAGTGTCCGTTACAATGTCCGGTATAATAATGTCCGGTACAGTGTCCGTTACAATGTCCGGTACAGTGTCCGGTACAATGTCCGTTACAATGTCCGGTCGGTACAATGTCCGGTACAGTGTCCGTTACAATGTCTGGTATAATAGTGTCCGATACAATGTCCGGTAAAGTGTCCATTACAATGTCCGGTACAATAATGTCCGATACAATGTCCAGTACAGTGTCCGGTACAGTGTCCGTTACAATGTCCAGTACAATGTCCGGTACAGTTTCCTGTACAGTGACCGTAACAATGTCCAGTACAATGTCCGGTACAGTGTCCGTTACAATGTCCGGTACAGTGTCCAGTACAATGTCCGTTACAATGTCCGGTACAATGTCCGGTACAGTGTCCTTTACAATGTCCAGTACAATGTCCGGTACAGTCTCCAATACAATGTCCAGTACAACGTCCGGTACAGTGTCCGTTACAATGTCCGGTACAGTGTCCAGTACAATGTCCGTTACAATGTCCGGTACAATGTCCGGTACAGTGTCCTTTACAATGTCCAGTACAATGTCAGGTACAGTCTCCAATACAATGTCCAGTACAATGTCCGGTACAGTGTCCGTTACAATGTCCGGTATAATAGTATCCGATGCAATGTCCGGTACAGTGTCCATTACAATGTCCGGTATAATAGTGTCCGATACAATGTCCGGTAAAGTGTCCATTACAATGTCCGGTACAGTGTCCATTACAATGTCCGGTATAATAGTGTCCGATACAATGTCCGGTAAAGTGTCCATTACAATGTCCGGTATAATAATGTCCGATGCAATGTCCAGTACAGTGTCCGGTACAGTGACCGTTACAATGTCGAGTACAATGTCCGGTATAATAATGTCCGTTACAATGTCGAGTACAATGTCCGGTACAGTGTCCGTTACAATATCCAGTACAGTGTCCGGTACAATGTCCATTGGTGCCCTGTTTGATCATTAATGGTTTTCGCATTCATTTGGGATTAACTACCACCACAGTTTATATACATTTCAGCTTTCCATGCCTCCAAAAACAATTTTAATATTATTAAACTCAGATAATCATTAAGTAATGCATTAGCAGCGCCATCACCTGGTTTCAGGCGAATTTCCAAGATTGTCACAATTCATTACTACCAGTGGAATTGTGTCCAATGGGCTTGTTGAGCTTTAGTGTTTCGCTTTACTACAACAGGCCAATGCGAAGTGACAACTGTGAACGTCTCCCTTTGGGAAGCAACCTTACTACATTCCTATAGTATATCAATAGTGAGAATTTGTGCAGATTTACTCAATGATTCGGATTATTTAGTTGGTTACCGATGGGCAATTAATTGTGATACCAATTTCCTAAGTAATAAACTAATTACACAAAGTGGTTGCAAAAGTTTTCTTTAAATGTTTTATTAATTAATTTATTTATTGCTTATTTTATTCAAAAATTGTAACAATTAATAAACTCACAACCGATGTATATAGGTTATAGTGGATAGGTAGTTGTTCTTTCTAAATTTTTTAAATTTGGGGTTATTAAGCTACTCGTTTGAACAATTTGTCATGTTGTAATATAATAATAGATAGTGTGCTATAAATTATTCTGTAATTTCTTTTTGAAGGAACTAATGTGAGGGAGAATATCCTATGTTAATAGGTTCAAAAATAAGTGCAGCGCAAAAAGGTACGAAATAAAACAAAACTAGTAGCATTAATACATCTCAAAAATATGTAAACAATGATCTACAGTACCTAAAAAAACATTCCTGCATTAATATATTAACTAGAATTATACGACTTGTAGTTTATGTATTCATCTAAGATATAGATAAGGTTTCATTTTTTTTCCTTTAAAAAATCAGCAGCATAATATATTATTTTATTTATTATTATTCTTAAATATTGTACACTTCGCCGATACCAAGAACTATACGATTTATCAATGTGGTATGATTTATCATTATATCTACATACTGTATATAACTTACAGTATTTTCCCGAAAAAAACAATTTAGAGAAATCCTGATCCTACATACTGTACAGTAGAATTATCATTACACATAACAGTTACACACATACACTATATTACAGGTCATGGTCTATATACAGTAGTTAGTAGTTAGTACAAGTCAGACCATACATACAAGCTGGCCTACATACAGTACATTAAGTACATACATCATTTAGTACTTTCGTGAAATCGTGAAATTATGATATTATCAAATTACAACAGTTACACCAATAATATATTTATTTATTTTTTTATTTAAATTATTTTTGGTTTATTTTCTGTATAAGTACTGTATATTCGATATCTGGGGCAGTAGTGATTTAATGAAAACTTATATTTATTGTTGAAGGGTGCAGAGACGTGAAATAACGCATTAAAAGAAAATGAATAATTAAAAAATTAAAACAAAATTTTTTTCTTTTTTTCACTACATCTCCCTCCCTACATGTAACAAAATTGACTTGACATGCTTAACAATGTCTCAAATAAAATATTCTAGAAACAATAAATTATTTTCTGGAATACTGTCGTATTTTTTTGCAAATTAATAGCAGCAAACAAGCTTATTCATCTCAAACTTATAACAACCAACCATAGAATAAACCGTCTAGTCTACCTTTTCACTTCCTACTTGTAGTTTCAGTGTACTATTATTTACAGGCCTCAAACTTAGTTTACATCATGCTCTCTCTTTTGGTATTTCCTAACGTTTATTTATGTTTGAATTGTATATTGGTTACATTATTTGTATTAAATAATATTGAATATGAAATAATATTAATTTTATTATTAACATAAATATACAAGATAATAGCAATAGCAAATGACAATAATATCTGAACATTTTTGACGGCGGCTAGGACGGCAAATGTTGTATGAATCAATTCCATTTCTTTTTATTTCGCATGCCCTGTGAAAAAATCCTTGACCCGTCCCTGTTTCGAGCACGTTCAGATCGTCAACATTTAGGCCTACCACCAGGTCCGGTACCGCTAATAGCCATTCTATAGGATCTGAGGATGAGACAGGTCTATCCACTATCACCAATTGCAGTATTCAGATAGTGATAGTACTGTACGTACAGTACTAGGTCTACATGTGTTACCGTGTACAAGTACCGGTATCGATACTGTACAGTAAGATAACATTAGTTAAAAAAAACTTTTTAAACTAATTTTTTGGAAATTACATGTAGTAAAAAAAAGTTAGAATAATTAACTCAATTTTAAAAATATTAGTGAGAAAAAGAGCCTTTATTATATAAAATATATTTGTCTTATTTTCTCTGGTGCTGGTGTTGCTCAGTGGCTGCCGAACAGTACTCATCGATACACGCAAGCTGTTCTTTCAAAAATTTT